>WTSP01010252.1:0-37172 GCA_025331215.1 Actenoides lindsayi
CCCTTGGGGCCCCGGGGGGAGCGACGGGCGGGGCCTCGGCGGGGAGACCCAGAGGACGGCGCGGGGGGCGGGGGAAGGGGGGGGGGGGGACGGGCGGGTGCGGGGGGGGAGCGGAGAGGCGGGAGAGTAGGGCGGCGGCGCGCGCAGGTGGGCGCGTGGGGAAGGAAGGGGGGGGGAGATCGCGCATGCGCGCGCGCGGTCCGGCGCACGTGGTCGCGCGCCCTTCCTGTGGGCGCCACGCTCGAGGCGCGCGCGTCCCCTCAGGGCCGCCCCCGCCCCGTGTGGAGAGGCGGAGGGCGCTGGGGCGCTGGTTCCCTCCCGCGGGGGTGGGCAGGGGCCCTCAGGGGATGGCGGCACTCGGCACTGCCGATCCCCAAGGGGTCTGAACGCGGCTGCCGGTCCGAGTGGCCCCGCTGCCAGAGGTGGCCCCTCAGGAGCGGCCCCTGCACCGCCTGTGCCTGGAGAAGGTGTGTGAGGGAGGGGAGGTCGCGCTCCTGCCTCTCCTTGCTCAGGGGACATGGCGACCCCGATCCCACCGCGCTGCCTCCCTAAGCTGGCACATGGCTCAAAGCAATAACTTCAGGCGTTAACATTTTCAGGGCACAGAGGCCCTGTCAGTCACATCCAGCACACACTGGTAATGCGGGAGCACAACTGTGAAAGGTCATGAAGCCCGGCCGTCTGCCAGCACACCTGCCACTGCACCAAGAGCAAGCCGACTTTAAATAACCCTTTTTGTCCCTTTCTTGTCCACCTGTCACGGGAGAGCTCATTGCAGCTTCACAGCTACAGCTCTGGTTTGCTTTTAAAGTAACAGGCTGAGCCATTCTCTTGCTATGCAAATCCGTGGCGTGGCGTCCGCAGATGAACACTGCTATATGGATCAGGCTAAGAAACAAGTCTGGCTTTGATAAAATAGGAACTGGCTTTTTGTGTTCGCTTCCCGCTACTTGTTTCTGGTTTTTACTCCTCTTCAAGTTGCCCCTTCCAATAGACTTGCTCAACAAGGCCTAGATCTTGCCCCAGAGGTCTTAACTATAGTCTTCTGATTCCTGTTCCCACCTGTTGCTTCCAAATCCCGATTGCTTTTTCTTTTCTATTTCCAGCTGTCGCTTCCCACCACCTATGTCCTTGCTTCCTTTACCACCTACAACTGCTGCCATGTGTCCACAATTTCTATTGTGCTTCCTGTGCAAACAGGAGAGAGGAGCTGCCATCCGTTAGTCCTCTGCTTTCACATACAACAATGAACTCAAGATCTTAACTGCTGGGCACAAAAGGTAAGCAACTTTGTAAATGATCAAATCCTTACCAAAAGGGATATCTCAAGGTCTTCCTGAAGCTCATCACTGTGGGATAATTTCTCTCGTAGTCTGCATCTCCTAAAAACAAGTAATGTGGATGTCTTCATGTTCAGCCAAGGTGAGTTCATGTGTGTGGCTTGGTTCTCTTCCTTTTGTTCCCTTTGAGTCTCTTTACAATGCTGCAGTATTTGCTTAGTTTTTTTTTCCTCTTTTTTTCACTGTAGTTTACTATTATATTGTCTTTCTCTAGATTAGCATTTGAAGGTCTATAATGTGAAAACATGGGCCATAGGTTTGAAAGCTAGTTCCAAGCAGGAACATGATGATCCAAGTGGTATTTGCCAGCTCCCTACTAGAATCCCTTGTTTGATCTATGAATCACTAGGTATCCCTGATGATTAAGATGATCCACTGATGTATCTGAAGTCAAGTAATCATTAATTTTAACTGCTGTACTGCAAAAAACCATTTCCACGATCTGTTTCGCCTACTCTAAAACTACCTATTATCAATAATTATATATTAATATGAAAAGAAACAAAAATATATTTAATTTTGAGAACAATATACAAACCTATGCCTTTGTGTGAAAAGAGAAAGTAAATAGTTCATTTTGGGGTGGAGGAAGTAGTGTTCTTTCACATAGTTACTTTCCTTTTTTTTGCTTGCTTTCTTCAATTTATTGCTGGTCATGTGCCCTTCCCAGCTTCCTAAAAACCCTTTTGTCCTAATCTTCTTCAGTTCTCTTCCTGTTTGAAAAGTTACGCTACCATCCATACTTCTCCAGTTATACATCCTTTCACTCCAGCTGGCCAGGTACTAGTGCTTTAACAGCCTGCATTTTCTGCTTTTCAAAAGAGAGCCTTACACAATTCAACTGCAGTCTGACTGCCGGGCACGTTTCATAAAAGCTCTCAAAACAACAGGTGCTTACATGCTTCTGGGGCTTGGCTCAAAGAATCTGACAATTCACAGAATTGTCACTCTTCTCCTTGCTTTATAGAAAAAAAATCAAGTAAAACTAAGCTGCTGAGTTAGGGTAGTTGTTGAGCCCTAGGAAGGCAGAGAGGAGAGCACCCAGCGGCTTTTGCCGCTGAATTGATTTACTGTTTGTTCTTGACACGTTGTTAACGTGTACGCTCGGGAGGAACATGTCTCAAATATTTGTGAAGAAACAAACAGCAGCACAATTCTCGACTCAGTCTGAATCAGTTCCTCTGTGGAGGTACCCAAACCGCTTTGTAGTTTCATTACAGGGGAAGGAAAATGGTATCTGGGCGATATAAAGCCTTCTTGTTATGCAAGTTATCTGCTGTTACATGTGATGCTTTGACCTAATATGTAACTGTGTTTAATATCCCTGAGCCTGTAACAAAAAATAATAAATACTCGGAGGTTTAATAGATAAATATTCAGTTACCTCCCTTCACTTCTTTCTAATGCTTTTGATTATCAGTAACTAACCTCTAAGGCAATTTTAGTCCTTGAATACTGAGGGGTTAAAACGCGCAGTTCTAATTCTATGATACAGGGTGTGTGTGTATTTAGAGGCAATGGTGTCCTCCTTCTCTCATCTTCATTAGTCATTTCTCCGCTCTCATTACATCAAATATAGTAGAACACTAACACTTTTCCCTGAACTATATATACTGTCCAAGTAGCTATGCTGTCAGTATCACAAACATCTCTTTCTGCTCCATATCACAGAGTAAGTATTGCTGCTTTTCCTTGAACTTCAGGTTGCAGGGTTCTAGTTGCAGAACTACACTGTACGTGGCATCTTCCAAACTCAGCACACGAGTACTCCGGTGTTGACAAATAAGGGAGGTGGATCTTTGCAGCCTGCTGGATGGCAATGACTTTGTCAGATGAAAGAGGAAAATTTTTGTTAGTTTGCCTTTATGTATAGTTGGGATACACGGGGGATTTGGCAGCAGCTGATAATGATGAATGGCCTTCCAGTTTACACAGAGCGTGGCAGTAACGGCATGTTTTCCCTCAAGAGCTGCATGAGCAGAGCTGCTTTGTAAAGATAATCTCATATCTGCTCCTTGATGTAAAAGTTCAGATCTCCCCCTATTCCTTTCCTTAGTTAGGTATGTTGCTACAAGACAGAGAGATAATTGGTAATCATGCTTAGTTTCTGGAATGTCAAGTCAGCTGTAAATTTTAAACACAACCCCCTGATTTGGCAAGTGAAATCAGAAAATGTGCTAAATCCTCTCAAATACAATGCAACGATGTGTGAAAAAGAACCTTCTAAGTACTTCTGCAATGCAAAATGGGCATACATAAAATCATGCAAGTCAATATTATTAATGCCAACTTACGTTTTTATAGCCTCTTATCCCAAAGAATCTCACAGCCTTTACAGAAATTACTGTAGAGAAACAGAAACCAAGGATCATTTGACCGCTGCAGAAATGCAACCAGCCGCTTGACAATTGTACATCTATGTTGGGAGCCTCGTCTTCCACAAAGAGCTTGCAGACTTGAGCTCTGTGTTAGGGACAAAGATTCACCCTTGGAGTGCAAGACAAAATATCTGGAAGCTTTTAAATTATTGCATACACCAGTGAGTTGAAGGCTGCCCGACATCTCAAGCGCACATGAGCTTGTGCTTGATAGGAAAGTCTGAGTGGCGTCTCAGTGCTTCCTCTGAGCAGCAGGCAGAGAGACACAGCGGCTGCTTGGCTGTGTGTAATCAGTTTGACAGCCCCCAGGAATCACCGAGTCCCCGTGACCCTAGAAAGACAGTTTGGCACACATATGAAACGGTCAAATACCTCCCCTCCAACTGTTTATCCATCTCTGCTGGTCACAGACCTTCCCAGTCGAGCGCTCGCGTTCGAACTGAATGGTTAGATAATGACAGAAGAATCTTCCACGTGTCCTTGCAGTTGTTGTGGTTTAAACCCTTGGACAAAAATATTTATGGGCTGATAACTGCCTTTGAAGCAGGACGGTGGTTCAGTAACACAGATGACTGGGAGTGACTAACAGTATGTAGTTAAATAAATCCAGTGATTCTATTTGAGTTTTTTTATTATTATTTGTAAAGTTTCTATAAAACATAGTTACTAAACTTGATTTTTATTTTCTCCTGTACCAACATACTGAACTTACCAAAGAAACTTGATTGTAATCTGTGAAGAGATGGATGGTCATGTAACACTTGTGCTTGTTCCCAGTTACTGGAGACAAAGAGGCAGTCAAAATATTATTTAAAAAATCTTAAATTAAATTCAAAGTCAATGAAAACTAAGATTCTTCTGAGCACGAGACATAAGCTTTTCAAATATGTGTGGGTGTTTAACAATATTTTGCACATATTTTTCATGTAAGATGTACAGTTGTGGATTTTGTAGGGAACTGAACTAAGCAGTGCCTTCCAGAATATTAGGTGTAAGAAAGAATATTAGGTATAATGTAGGTATATTGGGAAATTCTCTTGAAGTTACATTTTGCATTGTGAAATTAAGAGGCCCTGCCCAAAGAGACATTTGAGCAGAGGAGTTTCCTGCCCTTCTTGACTTTCATTCAGATTCTATATCTCAGGCATTGAGCTGTCCTATTGCGTGGCTTCGATGGAGCCCTGTTAACTACTGATTGACAGACACACATATAGATGCCATTATAAATCCAGAACTACTGAACTGCAGTTTCTAAAAGCAGAAATGTTTAAATATCAACTTGTCCAGCTGTGCTACTACCACTTCCAGATACAAATATCCATCTCCTCCCACCTGAGGAGTTCCCAGTTCAAGATAGGATCTGAAACATGCAGAAGTTTTGTTGGAAAACATGTACTTGTGGATGCAAACACATCTCTTCATTGCCTGCAGCACCTGCAGGGTGTTACAAGAACAGGTAGTTTGATTTCATTGGCGTGTTCGCACCAGTGGATGTTCAGAAGCTAGCCATAGGGATAGTAAATTATTAGTTTTTCAGGATGGTATTAGAGAAAATCCATCCTGCACTGAGGCAATGGAAGACTTCAACCAAGATTAATACAGCTACAGTTTCATAGAAAATGTCTGAAAAGCAAGATGTTTATTTGAAGATATTTTGTGATTAAATGAGAGATGTTGTGGTTGCCTTTCTGTTTACATCTGAGACTGTATTTTACTACACACTCTCTCGCATAATGAAAGCTCTAAACAGAAGTTGTTGGAGAACCTGACCTCTCGAAGAAGTATTCCTAGGTAGAGTGATCAATCACAACCAAAGACACTTTCAAACTGGAATACTGCAGTATTTATACTGAGAGTTATTCTGGAATATCTGTGCCAACCACACTTATTTTGTAGAAGCCCCTGAAGTAATTCACAGGGAAGCAGCTACTAGACTTCAGCTTCTTTCAGTGGTGCTCTGTCTGAAGAAAGGCTGTCATTTCCTCACAGCTAGGGCAGAAGCTCTAGTGCTAGAGTATTTCTAATGAGACACAAGAGATACAGATAAAAATTAATGACAGTTACAGTATTATAAATGTAAAAGAAGGCTGAACTGACATTTTAGGGTAACTCCATCTTCTCCCATCATGGGAAAATTAAGAGGAAGCCAACATTTCTACTAAGACAATTTATAAATGTTTGCTTTCCAGGATTTTAGTTCTGGCCAGTTCCTGAAACTCTTATTTATCATCTCCTCAGTGCTACAGCAGGAAAACTCTTGCTGAATCCTAAATCAAGCTGAGAAACACTTCAAGATTTGGTCCCTCAGGAACAGCAGTAGAGACTAAAATTATACACTATGTATATTCCATCCATTGTTTCTTTATGAAGTGTAAGCTGGTTTTGTGGGAATCATTAAAAACTTCCCTTGTTATGTAGAGCACTATCAATATTTGGACTCGCAGGGGGAGTAACCTCTGTTCCTATCCAGAAACAAGAATAAACACACACAACCTTGCTTGGTGAAAAGCGAGTACGTAATCTACAATTCTTTAGTTTCAGGTTGGCATTCAAACATTTGCAGTGTTTCTTGAGTCTTGCGTAGGAGTATAGTGACAGAGAAGGTGAAACAAAAAAAGAGGAAAACATGTAGGGATCTATCATATACAGTTATTGCTATAATAATACATTATGCACATTATTCCTTTCATCTGAGAATGTCAAAGCTCATTAAAAAAATCTGGTTAAGTATAAAAAGCTCTATGAGGAAAGTAATTCTTTCATTGGTAGGTTAACTGAATGCCAGAGTTATTCCTCATTAGAGCTGGAGACAGAACTCAGGAATAGAACTAGTCTCCAACTTCAGCTACATAAAATACTGCAGGAGTTGCCAACAATGAAGATCTGCAAGTGGAATTTGGTTAATTGTGTCAGTCTGTAGGAACGCTTATTATTTTTTGGTCTTACAATAGCTCTGAGAGCCCCCGGAGTTCGGCAACCGTGATCCCTTTGCGCAAGGTGCTGCCTGAACACAAAGCAAAGAGGTGGTTTTGCCTTGGAAGAACGTAAAGTCTTTCAGGACATAGTTTGACAAAGTATTTTTTTGGTAGAAGTTCCTGCTTATGCATTTCCCAGCACACATTCCTCCTCTTCCCCTTCACACCGGCCCCGAATTGTGCCGGTGTAGATTTTTTTTGTGTAGCCCCCTGTTAAACTGAATCAGGAAACTGATTTCAGTTAGAAATAGTCCCCATAAATCCCCATTTATTTCTAGCTCAGACCTGTACTCTGATCTGGTTCCCTGGTGCAGATGCATGAACAGTGTTACAAGAAAGAGGGCCCCATGAAGGCAGGAAGAGCTGTTTGTCAAACTGTGCCCTTAACTTAGCCTAACCACGACAAGGTTCCAATTGTAACTGGTGTGAAAAAACAGCAATAGTTGGGGGGTTTTTTGTAAGTTTTGTTTAAATTAACACAAGCACGTGGAATACATCAAAAAGCAAAATAGCTCTGCCACCTCAGGGGATACCAGAGAAGTATGGAGAATAGAATTTAAGATCATTGACAAAAAGTCTTCCTTCCCCTTTTGGATTCCAAAATAACATCCCTCAGAAACACACAAAGGAAATAACCTTTAAACTCCATGCTTGTTTTTGCAGTGGTATGACTGGAAAATAATTTCATCTGCTATTGCAAGGGGCAGGGGGGGGTCTGGCAGTCTGGCATAAAACAAAGTAGAGACCATTTCCCTCCCACCACAATCGTACATCTATTATCTGACTCACCACTTCTGGGACTCCTCCTGGCAGCACTGTTTTTATTGCTCTGAAAATTCAAGCATGTGAAAATATTCCCTGTTTTCAGGTTACTTTGTTCACAGTTTCGTTGAGGTCAGTATTCCTTCCTTTAGAGGTCTGGAACTCAACATTCAGTAAGTGCTGAATATTGCTGTTCTTAAGCCTTGTGAGAAGGACCAGCACAGGGGAAAGGAAGGGGGGAGGGAAGGGAGAAATGAAAGGGGAGGAGAGTCCATATCTGAAGAGAGACTCCAGACTTGAGAAATTTTACTGACATCCATTCAGTTTCCAGCAGGGTCTCCTTCAAGGGCTTTTACTGAGATCCAAAGGCCCTGGCAATTCACAGAGGCATTTACATGCAACGTTGCCCTCTGGGAGCTAAGGTATAACTGTACTCCTGGATAATAATAACAAAGAATACTACCAGACTCCTATTGAAATGTCAACCAGGCACTACTGTTGTAGAGAGTAACAAAGAGATGCTAATATAATTAATTATGAAGCCTCAATACCCTCATTAACACATCTTTAGTGCCTAGATCTTTGAAAATCAGCTGTATAAAAGTGACTGTCAGAGTTAATTCCTTATAAATTGCCTCCTGTCACATCCCAGCGCTGCAGCAAGTTCTCTCGGGCCTTAGTGATGCTGAGAAATCTGTTGGGTGTTTTTTTTTTCAGTACTGATGCAGTTACACTGGTGTTATTAAAGGTATAAGCTGTTGCATAAGCAGGAGTTTGTCGGGCTAGAATAAAGGAAAATAAAAATGCCTTTAGCAACCCAGCTTCCACAATTGGTGGCATAAATAGGAAACGTTTCGATTCAACGGAAAAGTGAGGACAAGAGAAAAACAGGAATGAAAGGTGTCACACACTTTGGCATTACGTTTCCAGACTTTTTTTTAAATCTGAGGATCACAGCCAGTTTATGGCTCTCCCTCCTCCTCCTGCCTTTATGACTGCATTTCAGCTCCAGGCCTCATTCCAGAGCATCCTCCCTCCCCACCACTCCCGCTTACAAATATATATTTCAATAGACTCAGGCTGCGTGGAGTTCCAAAACCAGCATGTAATTGGTGCAATTGTCTTTTACACTTCTCCACAGAGAGCCACATTCATGCCTTCTGAAGCCCTGTTTTGTCGTCTTTTCACTCTTTTTCTAAGTTAGACTGGCTGGCGTCAGTACTTGTGTTGGGAACCCTCCATGCACACTGAAGAAGCAAAGTTAAACAGACTGGCTGTATTGGTGGTTCATTCTGGTCTTCCCCGAGCACCAGACTATCCTGTCATTCTCCTGAAAGATAAAGGTGTCATCTTACAGGCGCGATAAAAAGGAAGAGATCATTACAAATCACTTGGCACTTTCTGCAGCAGTGACCCACTCACACTGAGGCATCCAGTTTGTCTCTACCAGATACTCTGCATTCCTTAATCTTCTGTGTACTTCTGGGGAGATGATAATCTTTCTGCAGGGCGTAATTTTGCAAAGCTATCTCTGTGTGTGTTTGTACAGGATGCTCCAGGATCCCTTGGGATCCTTGTTATACTTGGGATAACAGAGCAATCAAAATGGGATATTCTTGTTAGTCATTTCAGAAGGGTCTTTCACACTAAAGGCAAGATGATTTTGCAGGTCTAAGCTGACAATAGGCAAACTCTAAACAGAGGTGGAATTTCTATCAATAAATGGAGGCCTTGCAAATCTCTTTCCTACTGTATTAGCTAATATTATGGTAGGAATTTTATTCTATTTTATCTGTTGTTCATTCATGGAAATAAATTAAATTAGCATGCTTGAAAATAAACTACAGATTTCTGAAGAGCTATCAAGAACTATCATGCAAATTCTGCTTGCTTTACATAACTATAAATCTTGGTCGACCATAACTACTCATTTCTGAATGTCCTTTTCTGAAACAATACTTCTACAGCAACTAGCCAGCTCTGTTTAGGTGAGTAACACCTGTCCACAAGGCTTTTTGAGAGACCCAGCTGCTTTACACATCACAATTCAAATTCCAGCAACTGTTTGAGATGCTGTAGGCAGAGGATAAATTGATGAAGTGATGTACAGCAGAGATAAATAATTTTTAGTCGTGCATGGTTATTGGCTGTGGGATTAATTTAAATGATTTCAGCGTTTTTCTTCTACATTGTCAGCACTGCAAAGGGTCAGCTACCTTTTAAGCGTGGCGTGCCAGATTGTACTTTTATTTCTGAGATTAGATGGTGGGCATGCTGGTAGGAACTCAGCAGGAACCAGAGGCTGCTGAGTCTAAAAGGAAAGAAACACTGCCAATCACCTCGCTGACAGCATCAAGCCTCTGTCTGAGGCAGAGGCTCCCAGCTGCCACCGAGTTTGGAGCGCTGTGACAGGCAGGGACTGGGGTCCTGAGCAGATCCTCTTGCAGATGCCTCTTTTGATGCGCCATGGCTCTTGGCCCCGGGCCAGCTCCCGCTCGCCGTCCAACACCGCGTCTTTGTGCCCCTTGCTGACACCTGCCACCGAGCCAGCGCTCCCTCTGCTCCTCCACACTGCACTTACGCTCGACTAAAATCTGTGTCTTGTTGTTGTTATCCATGAAGGAATGAACAGGGATAAGCCCTACCTGTACAGTGCAAGAAATCATAACCCATAGTATTCAAAAAGGGCCTCCCAACTCTAATTCTACAAAGCACAACAGATCTGTGATTCTAATGGAGGTGGATTATTTTTATAGTGTGTCATGTCTCGAGGTGTAGCAGAACTTCAGAAATGAGGCAACATGTTTTCTACCCAAGTTAAAAATACAGTTTTCAAGCAAAAAGAGCGCAGCATTTACTGGGATATTTGGGAGGAAGGACAGGGGCAAGGAGGCCAGAAATTAGAGAAAATGCACGACCCCTTTACAAATGGCACTGGAGAAGCAATAGCTGGAGGGTTCACACAGCCTGAGGTAACACGCCGAGTCCACACAAGGACCTCAACCCTCATTAAGCTACTGAGTATCTGATAGGCTACATGGACACCGTGTCCTCACCGCTGAATAGCTGAGGTGGCCTTTCCCTTGAGATTAGTGACTGTGTGAATACCTGATGTTTTTAAATCACACATCTCTAATAAAAAGAAAAAAAAGATGTGTATATTAGCAACACAACCACAAAATATCTATCAGATACGGTTGAAACACTGCTCTGCAATTTAGGAACTTGAGTCCTGTTCATTCTTGTCATAAATTCCCATATTTTTTTCCATTAACACAAACCTCTGAGCCTGAGTGAGACCAACTTCTAGACCAGCAGAGCAAACAACCTCCCTCTCAAGCAAGTGACACTCGAGATCTAGTTCAAAACTAAACAGCATGAGAGGCATCAGGTATTGTCTATACCCAAATAACAAGCACAAAATGTCACCATAAAACCAGTTCAAACTCTACATTTTCTGCTTTAGTTAATTCAAAAGCAATACAGCAAAGTACCCAAACCTCAGCCCAACCAAAATGTTCATGCCAGGCAATATGGCAGTGCACGGGTTTGAAAAGCACCACCAGGGAAACAGGATTAGGTCATGCTGGTTGTACTAGTTGGGGAGACAAACAGGTTCTGGAGCAACCATTCTTTGATACGAACCTTTTTTATAGTTTGAAGTTTTGTTGTTTGGCTGTGTTTTAGGGTTGGGTTTTTTTTAATGAATGAGAATATGTAAAAAGTCCTGTTCCTCTGAACAGAGACATCAATCAGTAAAAGGCAATGCCTCTGATCCCATTTGAAGCCCCTCACTGCCAGTCTAAGCTCCAGGAGCTCTCATGGCCACACTCTGTTCTCATTGCAACGATGCACGTTTTCTCCATCCTTACTGGCATCTGGGGTGGAGGGCATGGAGGAAAAAGCGTAAGAGGCGAAGGCTCAGTTATGTCTCTCTGGTTTTGGGTAGACTGTTTTGGCTGTCAAGAGCCTCAAAGGACTCTGGTTTCATTTATCACAAATAAAGGGCAGCTGCTGCACCCACTAGTGGGTGTGTTTTTACCGAGATGGAGCTTACAATATTTGTTTTCCTTCTGGTCATAGAAACCACACCACCAGCGTGCGTGTTCCATCTCCCTTTTTCCTGACACTTTCTCCCCCAGTGCTTCTTCCCACACTGCTTCCTCTTTACCACAATCTTCCCTTGTTCTTGTTTGCTGTCTGATGCCGATTGGTTCCATTATGGTACAGTGAAAACTTAATACTATTTTGTAGCATACAACACAAAAAAAGCAAAAGCAGAGATCAGTACTATAGCAATAACAGCCACTTTAGAAAGACTTGGTAGCCTCAAGCTAGTGACAACCCTCCCCCAGTTACCCTTGATTTTACCTTGTTTCCAATGTAGTATCACCCTGTCAAAACTAAAATCCCAGCGAATCTGATACTGCCACACCAGAAAGAAAAAGCAAGAGATGATTTATTGAAACACTGTTGGTGTATCAAAACCCCCTCAAATCAGAGATATCGGAGTAAAGAAGGATTAAACTGTCGTTACTTAGAACAGTCATCTCCTGGAGCTCTTTGCTCCTTTCTCACCCTCAGGGAAGAAGTCATCCAGACATGCACCACGTTATGGGGAACACATACTACATGTGCAGTAACTTTGCATATTACTTGCTGAAAAAAAAATTTTAAAAAAATGTATTTTTGGTCTGTTTCACATATTCAAACTTCAGTTTTCTTATCTCACTTCGCCATCTCAAAACCCACAAACATTTCTCCTTAAATTCCCTCTGACAAGTTATTTAAAGTTTTTCAATCACAGTTTGCATTTTTATTATGATGCAGACTGTCTATAAATTCATGCCTGTAATATTTACTCTACTACCAAACAGTAATATTCCTTGGCAGGTTTAATCATACCAATTAAAGATAATTTAGTGATGACTTAAGATCATCTATTTATAGATAATAAAACTTAAACATTAAGAACCTCTTAAAAAACCACTCTGCTATTGGGTTCAAATATTTAGTCTCAGTTATTCAACACAAACTGAGATAAAAATGCAGGAAGTAGGGGGATTTTTACCTACTTGCTGTAGAAAAAAAAATTATCCAACAATACTTGCTTTATGTACTTTTAATAGGATTATTGAATTTGAATAGAAAAATCAAATTTTTGTCACTGTTTTGCATCTTAGAGCTGATCTTTTAAAAAATAAGCATTTTCCAGCAAGTGCTGTACTAGGATTTCACCAATAACAGCAGCAGAGCACTGTTTTACCATACAGCACTCAAGTTCTTGAATGAATACACTGAGGCAGAACACCAAGAATTTCCTCCAGAGAAGGGACTAGAATCCTGCTGTGACAAAACCACTACATTGTTTCCACTACTCTCATGTCTTTCAGAGCTCCTTTGTAAGTGGATGTCTAAAACAAGGTGGAAGCAGAAAGCTGAATGAGAAATAATGATGTTGGTCTCAAACCCATGGCTACAGACACCTGGCTGAAAAATCTAGGAAGATTCTAGAGCTGTGACCTTAGAGATGTTTCACTTGTGTTAAAGTTGGTAGAAGAAGACAGCAGAGTATATTTGTCATCCAACTGGTCCATTACTCTCTGCCATAGGGTTACCAAAAGCAACGTGCCAGGGGCCTGCCTGCAGAAGGGGACTATGGAAATGGTCAGACTCGCATCCTGCTGCTAGAAACTGGTCTCCTCCTGCCACTGTTAGAGCTGCCACATGTACCAGCTACCTCCCACTGCAGGAGATGCCAAACTTCAACCCTGGAAATTCAGATTAACTCCTGTGCTCATCAGAGTACAGGGCTAAAAGCACCATCAGTCCAGCCAGGAATTCATTTATGTTCTCAGCTGTACTGTGGAGTATCATGAAGGTCCACACAAGGCCCGAGGGGGAAAAATAAATACATAAATAAATAAAAAGTCACAGCAGACACCATCCAGGATTTGAAATCGGGAGGCTTCAGATCCATCAGGAGGTTTTTTTCCTTGCTTTTGAAGGAGATGCCACTTAACCTCTTCCTGCTTCAGCTCCACTATCTGTGGAGTGGCTGTAACAGTTCTTTATCAGGAGCTTTAGGGAATCTTACGTCACTATTATTTGTAGAGTACTTCACATTCCCTAGAACCACTGCATTCAGCTGACATAAGTGGACTCACACGTGCTAAAGTGACACTACGGCCGTTCTCACGAGCACCTACTGTGTCCTGTAGTCTTGGTTTTTACAGAGAGACCAAACTCCTTCCAGCAACAGCGGGAATAACTCCGCCACGTTAGTGCATCTCTGCCTGCTTATGCCGGGGCTAAATTTAGCCCGTGCGTTCATCATTAAGTTGTTCCAGGGAAGTTACAATTAGAAAAATAAACCCCTCTAAGCACAGTCATACCTGCTAGGAATAATTACTCAAGGAAGCTGAGACGCCAGTAGCGGCTTCTGCAGACAGGAGCAGCGCGGCCGGTACCCAGCCGTGCCCGCTCTGCCGGGCGGATGTTGCCCCACGTTAACTCCCCCCCAGCTCCGGCTGCCCAGCGAGCCCGGACGGAGCTGCAACAGTAATTCACGCACAGAACCAACTACCGGAACGCCCTCAGCCAAAGCAACGGACCTAAAACCCACGGAAGTCGGAACGCGCGGGCGGAGGCTTCACACTCCCGGCTGAAGCTGCAGCTCCCCCGGCCCTCGGCAGGCACCCGCCGTACCGCTAACCAGCCCGCAGCGGCCCGCGGTGCCGTACCGCTGACCAGCCCGCGGGGCCCGCTTCCAACCGCGGCTCGACCCTCACTTCTGACTCCCCTCCGGAGGCCGCGGGGAGCTCCGGAGCGGTGGCCGAGCGGCACCGCGGCATCTGCCAGCGGCGACCCGGGACAGCCCCCGAGGGACGCAGCTCGTACTGCCGAGCGCTGCGGGATTTTTGCGCCGCCAGCCGCCGCATACGGGATTTCTCCTCAAAAATCGTTTCCCCCACAATGCAGCCCTCCGCTCCGCTGTCCTCCGGCCCGCGGCTCCCGCCGCAGTGTTCCCCCCGCGCTCAGCTTTGTCGCCCTCCCGCACCCCCTCCCCGGCGCCATCTTAACTCCTGGCAACCCCTGCGCCCTCCCGCCTCGTGTCCCGGCGGCGCGGGGGGGACCCGCCGCGGGTAGGGCTGGGGCGGCCGTGGGTGAAGGAGAAGCCCCCTACGGCATTAGCATGGGTGCCGACCGAGGCACCCACCAATGCCAGGGTCGGCCCGTACCCCTCTGCCGCATAGAGCAGCCGCCCACCAAGCGCCAACCCTCCATGCCCTTCCCCAACATGGCACCCGCCCGGGTCGCTTTACCGCCCGCAGGCCGGTAGCCCCGTCGCTCGGAGTGACGTCATCCCGCAGCGCCTCCACCGTTTCCATGGGAACCCGCGGAGCGGGAGGTGGGAGCTCGTCGGCCCGCGACCCCCGCCCGCCGCCATGTTCGCGGACGGGACGGCGCCCGGCGCCGATGTGGAGTCGCTGTGGAGGAGCGCTCGGAGCGCCCGCTGCGAGGCGGTGAGACCCGGGGCGGCCTCGGCATCGGCCTCGCTCCGCGCTCTTATACCGCCGGGAGGGGCCGGGCCGGAGGCGGCTGTCAGTGCCGCGGCCGCCTGCGCTTTCCCTCCCTCTCAGCTCCTGCTGAGGGGCGGCCGGGCCCCAGCTCGGTCCCTCCGGGCCCGTCGGCGAACTCCCCGCAGGTCCCGCTGCTCCAGCGCGGCCTGGGACGGTGACCCTTCCCGCGGGAAGTTTGCACCCCTGCCTGGGGCAGAACCAGCGGTGCCGGTACCGGTGTCTTCCGGCCGGATCGGCCCCTTTGCAGCGTTTGACTAATTCGGGCCCTTTAAACAAATCGGCAAACGCACGTGGGGCTGCCACGAAGCTGGTGGTTTGAGAGACGGTAGCACTGCACCCGTTGTGTTCAGTGTTTGCCACCTCTGGAGGCTTTGCTGCCCTTTCTCCTTCTCTCATCCTCCCCGTGCCACCCTGTACAGCACGGGGCCTGGCTGCCTGGCATTCGGGCATCTCTGCCTCTTCTTGGATCACGGGAAGGTCACAGATACAGCACTGACACCTGGACAGTTACAGAGTCACCCTGCTTTTAACCCTGAACCAGCGGTGTGCCAATGTCCTCGAATGTCTCTTATGAAATGCCAAAAAGGAGAAGGTGTTTTGACTGATTTGTGCAACACTCTTTTTAATTTTTAATTTTTTTTTTTTTTCTGTTTTGATTAAAGATTGTCTGTTGTCTTTTACTAGAAAAGCTGCCAGACTGGGAAAATTTCAACAGCAGAAAGTGCAGTACAATCTCATACAAGCCGAGATGCTGCTGTGCAGGTGGATCCAAGTAAAGATGCTGTCCAAGACTTCCAGCAAGAAGTCCAAGTAGATTACCCTGGCCTTCTAACATTCCTTCAGAGAGTGGAGGATGCTGTTATCAAAGAGCTAAATAAGAACTGGAAAAGCCGTGCCTTTGATGGCTTTGAAGTGAACTGGACGGATCAGAACGAAACAGTAAGTTGACAGAATTCAGATCCTTGTCATGGCTCAAGCAGAGCTGGTCACAGTGGCTCTTACTCATTAGTTCTGTCTCTTACTGCTGTGATTGTTGTTGCCAGATTCTAATAATTAGACATCAGAAGTTGTTTTTTAATCCAGCTTTCTCCCTTGCTTCCAGTAGTCCCTTCAGAGCACATCAGCCTAGCAGGTGTCTCAGAACAGCTGCAGTCAGAGCTTTGGCAGCTCTTCCTACTTAGATACTATTTGAGTGTAGAGTGCTCAAGAGTGGAAGCATTTTCTCTCAGCCGGTTCACGTTGGTACCGCTGTTGTCAAAGTGCTGTCAGTGAAGCTCGGTGAGTGCGAGACTCAGAGCTGGAGGGCTGCTGTAAATCTTTATTCAGAGTCATCGTGCAGCCCCTGAAGCGTGCAGGTACCTCTTAGAGAGCTAATTATGAGGCAGCAGTTGGTTTGGTAGGGTCACGTGTTGGGTTTTTCTTTTTTTCCCCCCTAGTAGTAATTCAACAACTTATCCACACCTATTGATGTGCTGCTTGGGCAGCGGGGAAGCCAGTGCTGGAACCACGCGCTCGTACGCAGGGGTGTGCACAGGGCTCACTTCTCTGTACTCGGAGATGATTGCTTCAGTGTTTGAATTTGATCTCTTCCAGGTGTTGTGTTTGCATACCCTGTCATACCCAGAGGCTCAAGATCAAAAGCTACAGGTTACCAGTGTCTCGTGGAATGCAACTGGATCCGTTGTTGCTTGTTCCTACGGCCGGTGAGTGTCTGAGTGGAGAGAGAGCGCAACTGAGATTGATGTGACCTGGATTTTAAGCATATTTGCTTTCCAGTAACAGACTAGACATGTATATACACCTTATGCAAGTTAAATAATTCATATTCAAAGAAACAAAGTCTCAGAGCAGTCTTAAATGATGGTTTTTTTCCTTCTTCTACCTTCCCCCCTGCCCTGAGAATGGAGACGTGTACTCTTACTGATTTGTTTCTAGATTCATTCTGTTTGAAAAGAAAATGTAAAAAGCAGATGCACTTGCAAATGTAGGTAGGTGAGGTTTGGCAGTAGGTGTTTATCTCCACTGAAGATCGTGGTGTTTAATGTGGTCTCTCAGCACCCTGGGTGAACCTGGCACACACTCACACATCTGCCTGATGCCCTGGGTGTGTGCGAAGGAACTTTTAAGGATTTCTGAAATAAGGGTTGGACAAAACAGCCCCCTCCTCCCATGAATGTCTGTAGCAGCCTCTCCTTTCTCTGCCCTACTGCTGCCCTTACTCCTTTTTCATTCCACTACCATTGCTGTAGAGAAAAAGCCTCAGCAAAAAGAGTATCCATGAATGAATGAGCAGGAAAGAACAAAACAGGGCAAACCTGTATGATACTTGCTCTTTCTGCTGTCTCAGTCTACAGCTGTTTGCAGATTAGAATGTGGTTTGTGTGTCTGTGGTTGCCCTCAGTCAAATTCCCAGCCGTGGATTTACAGTCTCTGGGAATCTGTGTGAACTTGGAGCATTTACAGCATCCTTCAGCAGGGAGTTTCACAGAGCAGCTGTGAAACTGGGAAAAATTGCTCCTTTTATTTGCTCATGTCGCTTCCAATAAAAGAATTAGGAGCATTGAATACAGGCAGTAGGGGTCAGGTTCAAAATCATTGCTTCCTGTCTTGACCTGCGACTGTTGTGTAGGTCTCTGTCCTCTGTCCCCTTGTAGCAAGATGGGACAGCACCCTGCTCAGGGAGGCACAGGTAATGTTTTGGTAAACATGTGATGAACAAACCAGGTAGAAATAACGAAGGAAGTAGAGCAGCAGGTGTCTGTTAACAGCCCAGGGTAATAATTCATGATCTACTTGGGGCAAACAGCACGATGGGCACAGGACTGGATTGAAATCTCCAGAGCTGGGATGCATGGTGTTGTTCGTGCAGGGTCAACAACACCGTTTGGTGGGTGTGAAGAATGTTTTCTGTTCCTCTAGAGGTGCCTGGGCTTCAAATCATGCTGCTTATCTCAGGCCAAGCAAGACTCAGTAAGTCTTTTCAGCCCCTGTCAGTCCTTCAGTAAGAGATTTCCTCCCTGTGTATTCTCAGACCCTGGATTTTGGGTGCTCGTTTAGAGGAAATGTGCTTTGCAGCTCTGCCAGTTTGCAAATCAGCAGCGATTTGGTCTCTTCGGATTTTCACTCCCAAATACCCACAGCAATTTTCTGTATGCACTCTTTAGATTGCTCCCATTGTTTGAATGATCAGCAGAGCTTGGAACAGAGAATCCTATCTGAGACTTCCTTGCCAGCACTTTGTTCTGTGGTACCCTGACACGTACCGTATACACACCAGCCCGCAGAGAAGGGTCACCACCTCGTGACAGCCTGCACCTCAGTTTTCCTTCAAGCCACAAAGCAGCACATTTAAATTACCAGTGGAGCGTCCTCGGGCTCTGCTGGGCTGGGATTCTCTGCGGAACAGACAAGGCAAGGTGTAGGTTTCTCATCTGCAGGTTGGACGGTGGGGACTGGAGCACAGAAAAGTCCTATGTTTGTACCTGGAACCTGGACAGAAGAGGGTTGAATCCACAGCGCCCAGACCTAGTGGTGGACGTTCCCAGTTCTGTCATGTGCCTGGCTTTCCACCCCTCCCAGCCTTCACTGATAGCTGGTAGGTTGCTCTTAGATCCTGCCTGAAGTTCCTTCCTATCCTTACTTCCTTTGGCTTGGGTCATTTTTTCTCTCTCTCAGCTCAGCCCAAGATTTCTTGCAAAAGTAATCGGGTTGCATCTCCTCAAACTGAGGAGTTAACGCTCACAGACATCAACAAGTGCACTGTTGCTTCTGAAGTGGGACTTACTGCTTCTTGAGTGACCTCTGCCTTTATATCGTCGCCTCAGAGAGAGATGATAGAAGGAAATTCAGCCCTGGGTGTGAGTGGGAAGAGCGTGCGTACTTCAGCAGAGCTATGTTCTCTTACACCAGAGCTGGCTAGGCCCTGCACGTAGCTGCCAGTCCTTTGTATCTCAGGCACATTTCCACTGTGGCTTCATTTGTGTGTTTGTTCTGAGCTATTAGAGCTTAGGTGTTTTATCTGTGTCCTTTCAGGTGGCCTTTACAGCGGGGAGCTGGTGGTGTGGGATACCAGCAGAAGAGAAGACCCTGTGACCTGGAGGACAGGGATGACAGATGACACGCACACCGACCCAGTCTATCAGGTAACAGAACATCTGCAGCAGACAGGGCTGGGGCAGGCGCGTGCTGCCATTGCTCTGTTTCACCCCTTTGGGTCCTACCCACAGACAAGCTGCTACATTTCAGCAGTCATGTTCAATTTTGGCTGGCTGATTTTCCCTACATCTAGATACCGAGCAGGCATTTGCTGAACTTGACACTCACCCTGTAAAAAATTAACTTCTCTGAGCTGAGGATAAACGAAGAGCAGGCCCGTTGCCACGCTGGAACCGCTCACTGGTGCTGCTGTGCCAACAAGATGTGCAGTCATTTAAAAATCTAAGTAGCAAAGTATTGCTGACCCTCAGTTGGAAGCTTAATGCTACGTGCTTTAATCGTGTCATCCAGCCTGGCCTCCTAATGCTGTCTGTGCTTCTGGGGTCCCGTGGCTCTGGGCGTACACTTTGTGCCTTTTCTGATCGGAAAGTCAGGAAAACGCTGCGGTGTATAGCTGGGTGAGAGCACGGTGAATAACGACACCTCAAAAGAGAGGGCAGGGGAGCCACAGGAACTGCAGTACAGAGTTCAGCCCTGAGCACCCGAACGTGCTGCTCTCCTGCCATCTACGCTGTGTGCCAGCTCCCAGCAGAAGGCAGTTTGGTACCAACAGCACTGGCTGCCACCTGGCTCTGCTCCTCTGTCATCTTGGTGGGTCGGGCGACCACAGGCTGCCCAGCGTGGGCTTAGCACTTGTTCCAGTGCCCCTTCTCGTGAGCTTGTGACATTTGTAACAGGTTAACTGGTTACCTGATGCCAAGCGCGGAAGCCACACCCAGCTGCTGAGTGTGTCCACGGATGGCAAGATCCTGGTGTGGAGGGAGGAGCGAGATGGTCTCCTGGCCTTGGCTGAAGGGTTCGCCATGGTGGCTCAGCAGATCCCCCGCGGTGCTCAGCTGAAGAAGGTGAGTGCAGCAGTTTAAAGAGGGTTGATCTGATAAAAACACTCTTCAGTCAGGAGCCCGTGTGGCCGAGCTTGCCCTTCACACATGAAAGGCCAGGAAAATCCCCCTTTGAACATATGCACCAACCCTTGGTCCCCATCTCCTTACCCATACTGAAATAAGACTGGCAACAGCTGAGGTTTTGCCGTGCTCTAGAGAAGATGTTGGGATGGAGAAAAAAACTTGCCTGTAACATTAATCCCCTTGTAGGAGGATGCAGCAGAGGTTGAAGGCTGAACAGTGCTACAGACATCGTAGCTGGTGCAAGCTGTACAGTGAACATCTCCTTGGTGCCCTGGCAGGCTGGGTCACGCTGCTCTAACCATGAGTGTGTCACCGCTGCCCCCAGTGCTCCAGTTTTGTCTCTCTTTCTCCCAGTTCGCCAAGGGAGAGGCAGCCGTGGGTGTGACCTCACTCTCCTTTTCACACTTCGATCCCCACGTGTTCGTTGTTGGGGTGGAAGGTGGCTATTCCCTCAAGTGCTCCATGGCCGCAGGGACGCTGGCTCTGCGGCAGACGGGCGGCTCCGTCCCGCTCAGGGCCCCGGCAGAGCTCGCCTTTTCCCCGCACGGAGGGCCCCTCTACTCCGTGAGCTGCTCGCCCTTCCACAGGTGAGTGCTCTGCTTTGCACACAGTTACTGCCGGGCTCTACACGGGCGTTTTTCAAGCAGTGCCCAGGGGGATGTGTACAAGTTCCAGAAAAGGGTCGCACGGCCCCATGAATTTGATGAATTAACTTCTTGTAGGAGAAATAAGGTCCATGGGCTCTGGTGAAGCTGCTCCCTCTAAAATACTGCACGTGGGCACAACACAAGTAACACGAAATAGCATCTGCACTCAGGCCCGTGCAGAACATCAGCACCTTCCTCAGATCACCAGAGACATTAAAATTAAAAACCAATTTTAAGATAAGGGGAGGAGCTGAAGAAGTCATTTATCACTGCTAAAGTGATCTGCCCATCAGAAATCTTACCAGTGGCTGCCTGGATTTAAACCCGAAGCTCTCATCTCTGCCTGCATTTACCCAGCACCCGGGGAAGAGGCCCCAAGCCATGTTTCTGTGAAACGTGCTGACAGCCCAGGTTTGTGTTTAATTTGCATGAGACAAACACAGCTCTAACAATGCCTGTCTGTAGATCAGCAGTTCTCAGGCAGCCCTGGCCCACAACCCTCCAGCAAGACTCAGTGGACACCACCAGCCCTCATTAAGCTTAATTGAGGGCAGTAACAAAGCTGCATCTCTCCAGACCACGCTTAGAAAGCGCTGCTTTGGGAAACGCATTCAGACCTTTGTGAAACAGAAATATTGTCCAAGGTTGGGCTCCTACCATGAATTTTGTTCTCTGTCTTTAGCAGTAAAGCCAAAAAAGTTGTTTCTTGCTTCCTCCCTCCCCCAGGAACCTCTTTCTGAGCTGTGGGACTGATGGACAAGTTCACTTGCACTCCATGCTGCAGACACAACCCCTCGTTTCTCTTCAGGTGTCAAAGAAGTACCTCTTCTGTGTGCGCTGGTCTCCAGTTCGACCACTGGTCTTTGCAGCTACATCTGGGGAAGGCAAGTACCTGCAGGTGCCTCTTCTCCGATGTAAAATTAAGATTGTGCTGAGTATTAATGAGCAGCAGTCAATTGTACCCATTAACACTTCTCACAGAGAGCAGCAACCATTGTTTGTACTGAGCTGTTAGCCTAACGGAGTCATTTCTACCCAGCATGACAACTTCAGCCCCAGGTACTTCTCTTTTGATGGTACCTTCTGCTGCCACAGCCCTTCCCAGGGACAGAATGTGGCCAATTACCCGTGGCTAAAACTTACCCAGCTTCCTCGGGTTTGACATTTACAGCTAGTGGTTTAAAGCAAGGAATTTTTCCCTAGAAAGCTGCTAAAACATTTTTGAGTTAAGGAATGGAGACTTCACAGAATTTGGCAAGTTGGTTTCAGGTCTGCCAACAGAATAAATCTGCTGTGCAGCAATGTTGGCTCTGTCCCAGCCAAGGTACCTTCAGAGAGAAGGGGAAAAAGGTTACAAAGAACAACTTAAGAGTTCTAGACAAGTAGTCATCTGCTGCTAAATACGAAGTCCGCTGCCATGAATGTTGCTGTTTTGCAGGAGATGTGCACCTGTTTGACCTGGGGAAGAGCTCACAGAAACCCGCCCTTTCCCTAAAGCAGGCCATGGCTGAATGCCCTGTGTACTGTCTAGAATTCAATACCAAGCACACACGGCTCCTGGCAGCAGGGGATGCTGCTGGGACAGTCAAAGTCTGGCAGCTGAGTTCTGACTTCACTGAGCAGGGACCCAGGGAAATGAATCAGCTGGAGCAGCTGGCAAGCGAGATCACCGACTAAGGCAGCGACAGGACCAGCTGCATGAAGCTTGTGACTCTTCTGACTGCAGGAGAAGCTGCTCACTCACCTCTTCAGTGCTGGCCTGTAAACCACGTCGCTGTCACAGCTGGAGTCTCATCCACCCCACGGTTAAATTTGCGTTTAGCCATTAAACACAAGGTGATGTGGTTCGACCAGTAACTTTATTGAAGCACACTGCAATATGTTTGTTTTCCCTAAGAGTTTTAAGCTAAGCAGTTTAAGGTTACATCATAAAGTAACATTGATTATTGTAGAGCACAAAGAGAGAGAGAGAGACACATGCAGAGCTATAGTCGGCAAACGTGAGCATGTTCTTTGCATCTTTTGGTACTAGTGTTTGAGATCAATTCACAAAGAGTGAACGTGTGAATTCGATGTAGTCGTAGGCAGAGGGGAGCTCTCTGCCCTTGCCATCCATGTAGGGCTTCATGTGAGAAATGCAGTAATCGGCTTGTTCCCGGGTCAGGTTCTGAAAGACAGAGACAGGGGGAAGGTGGAGATGGGCACTGGGAGGCCGCGGAGCAGGCACTGACAGCAGCCCTCCCACCGCCAGGGGCACAGAACTCGGGGCAAAGCCAGAGCAACAGAACTCCAGCCAGCTGGGAAACGCTCTGGCTGTTTGCATTGTATAGTTAAGGGTTGGAAAGTCAGACCTGAGACTTCCCACTGAAGAGAAGACAGAGCAGGGAACAGAGATGAGGAAGAAGTGCAACCTCTTTATTCCTCTGCCAGCTGGTGGGATTCAGACAGGAAAAACTTGCTGTCTTGGCAGGGGGGTTCACACCGTCTAAGCTTAGCCTGAAGTTTCTCCTTTGAATTGCTGTCTGGAGAAACATCTCCCTCTAGTCTCACAAATGGTGAAAAGAAAGCAGCAGTTTGAGGAGAGGCACAGGGAATGCGCCCCCTTCCCAGGCCTTCGAGCAACTCTTGCCTGAGCAGTTCTTTGGCAGTTAAAGCTTCACCTCTTCCTCTCCAGAGCCGAGAAAGCAGCTGGGTAGGGCTGTTACCATCGTGTCTGCATCTGCTACCCTGGCAGGTTCAGATCTGACTCAACCACAAGGACACGGAACCTCCAAAGCAATTAGTGCTGGTCTTTAACAGCCTATAAACAAAAAGCCTCTGTCTGTTCCTCCCTGGTTAGTACTTACTTGGTAGAGCTCCTCCTTGGTCACATAGGGCTTCCCCTCTGAGCTGAGGGCGCGGAAAGCGCTCTCGATCTCCTCGCTGGATTTCACGTTCTCCGTTTCCCTGCTGATCATAAATGCCATATACTCCTGGAGCGAGACGTGTCCATCCCTGCCGGTGAAACACAGACATGTGAACACTGCTGATACCCCCTCCCAAGTGGGGCTTTAACTTCTCTGGAGGAGTAAAAGTCTTAACAAAGGAGACCATCGACATCACATCACTTTCTAAAGTGAGTTTCTTCTTCTCAAGTGTCAGTCTTACCTTCGTAGGGACTCTCTTACATGAATTGTTGTTAGGACAACCATAGGCTCCACAACAGAAGCGAGCACAGCTCTCAGTATGTGGGAAACCATCCAGGCAAGTCCCCAGAGGAACCCATACAATATTTCACAACAGAAAAATAAAAGGCACAATCTCTGTACCTGTTGGGATCTACAGTGTCAAGGATAGACTCGAACTCGGGGTCTGGCTCTCCTTCCTCAACCATGGGCAGGTCATAGCCGAGAGAGCGCAAGCAAGACTTAAACTCCTGGTGATTAAGTCGTCCAGATTTGTCCTTGTCAAAGTGCCTAAAAACGTAAACACAAAGCCCAGGTTTTTTGGTGTCAGTTGGTGAGTACTGAAAGCTATAAAGCAGGCTGAAAGCTAGAGCAGACTATAACCAGCCCACAGTTCTGGACAAATGAGCTTAAATCAATAAATGGTTCTATCTAACATACAGAAAAGCTGAACACGACGAAGTCTTTACTTTGCTTAAAAAACCATCCAAACAATGGCCATATTCCCAGCTGGAATTCATTGGCAGTCCCAGTTCCTACCCAACTGTGCCCACAATGAGTGTGCCCAGGAGAAGCTGACGTGGCCGTGGCTGCCCCCAGCCAGCAGCGGGTGTCTCTGGAGGCTCCTGCCATCTGGCAGAGATCAGAGCAGCTCAGCACAAAGTTGGGCCGACAACAAAGAAGCTACAAACAGATCAGTCAGAGAATCCTGTGAACAGGAGCCATCCACGCGCCAGAAAACTCTCACAAGCATTCCTCTGGCATGCTTTCCCTGCGACTCACTTGAACATCATGCTGAACTCCTTCAGGGCCTCCTCGGTGACTCCAGTCGTGTTTCTGCAAGGGAAGAAGCAAAGCTTGTGAACAGTTCCTCTGCTGGAGCCCATCTGCCCCATGCCAGCGTCTGCATCAGAAGGTGAGGGCAAAGGAGCCAACAATACATCACATCACCTCAGCTCAACGCAACGAATCAATCCCTCTAAGGCCTTGTCATTGCTAATGGCCAACAGGAACTACCTCCAAACCTGCTACTGTCATCCCTCAGGAGAGCTGGGAGGTGGGGGATTGACACGCTCCCTGCCCCTATTGGAGCACAGCAGAGACTCCTTAGCACAGACCCTGCCGGGCTGGTTTTCCAGCACGGGCAGCTGTGTCTCCTGCCTTGCACCCCTCCCAGTCAGACATTACCGAGCCTGGATCTGCTGCTCCAGGTTGTGTTGCATTCTCATCCCCAGCTGGTCAAGCTGGTCCCACTGCTGTGCCAGCCCCACAGTGCTGTGCTCTGTGTATTTGTTGTCCAAGATAAGTGCCTCTTCCATGGCTGCTCCGAGGTCCTCGATCTTCTTCAGCTGGCTTCTCATAGCTCGGATCTCCTGGTGCTTGCGCTGTTAGGAGGCAATGAAGAGGAGGAAGTCAGGGAGTGCAAAATGAAAAAAGAAAAAAAGGCAACCTTAAAAAAAGTTAGAACATGGGCTGGCAGGGGTATAGTCTTTTTCTGCTGGGATTCTATAATATATACGTATACTAGGATTGTATAATACTGAATAAAATGGTATTTAAAACAATGCTCCTCTTCATGGCCACTACTGGAAACTAGCAGGGTTTGCAAACCTGTTCTTGAGACAAAAACCCTGTTACTAGAAAATGTGCTGAAAATCCTGTATCCTCTCTGGCCTACCCGACTCATTGAGAGAGAAGAACAACAACAAGGAAAACTCCACCAGAGCGCTGTTTAATGGCTTGTGCTCTAAGTAGACATCAGATACATAAACAGACAATCCCCAAGGCCTCCTCAGTACTCAAAATGTGTAAAATCCATTCAGATTTTGCCATACAGTTACACACATTTCCACTCCCACCCTGCGTTCCTGAGTCATCAGGAAAGGGCTTTCAGCACTGGGTGAGCGTTTCTTACCTTAGTAGCTTCCAGCTGCGATTCCAGCGTTCCCGACTCCTCCACCATACAAGACCTAAACACAGAACCCCAGTGAGAAAACATACTTCTCCCATAAAAATGGCAGGTGGGGCTTGAAATTAACAGTCCTTCCTTGAAATTAAGAGAGTCCTCACAGCAGTATTATTCTCCTGGAGATATTCAAGCTCTGGTTTTGCATTTTATTTATTCTGACTCATCCTATTTCAGACCGACACGTGTACATCTTGTTTGAGTCTTATTTCTTTACACGGTTAATTTCTAGCCCCATTTGAAAGGCAACATGATCAGCAGCCACACTTCATGCCAGATCCAAAGCGCCCGCTTTACGGGACCTACTGAAATTAGACACTTGGTGCAGTTCCCCCCCCCCCACGCCGTGCCCAGCACACACACGCACACACGAGCTACAGGGGATTGGCTCGAGATGGGCTGTATTTGCCAGCACGGTACCTCGACAGAACTGTGTTACGTGGGGATCAAACAGGTGAAAAAAAGACCCTGGAAACTACTGCTTTGGTTTCAAAGTAACCTTGACATGGCATCATCTCTGCAGAAAGCTGCAGAGCTCTGCCCCATGCAGCAGTGGGTGGCAGACAGTCGCCTTTCCCGCCCCACCTCAGAGAAACTGAGGCACGGCCCCTGCTCTCAGTCCAGCTCCCAGGCTGAGCTTGGCCCGCTGCAGCACCGACACCAGTATAAAGGTCACCGTTGTGGTGACGGTCTCCAAGATCTACTTCACACGGACTAGCTACGGAAGGTCTCTGGATGCTGCTTTTTCCCCCCTTAAGACCCTAAGCAGCCTTTAAGGAGCAATGTTTAAGAATCTCAGTCCTTCCAACACGTGTGGTGAGTTTCTGCTGAACAACCTGCGCAGGGACCAAGTGCGGGTGCTGTGCGGGTGCCCGTCCTCGCCTTCCACTCACTGCTATTTAACTTCCTAAAATTGAAGTCACTGGTATTTAAGTCACAAAAACTGAGCTTCATCCCCACTGAAATCTATCCCTACATGCTTTTGAGCTTCTTGAGAAGGGTATTTCAAGTGCTGAATCACTCTGCAGCAGTGAAAATGCACCAAACATCGGGGTGTTTCTTACTACAGGGTTAAGGCTCAGATTCAACGCACATCTAGAGATGAAGCGCACGCCCAGAACCCTGAGCAGGAAGCCAGGAACCAACCATGGAAAGAGTCAACAGGGAAACAAACCTCCAAGCATCTTGAAGCCGTGAAAGTTAGTTGGAAGGAAAGCGAGCCTTGGAATTAAAGAGTGCATTTGAAAACCAAAGTGAGGTAAGAAAAATAAGAGGAAAAAACCTTCCAGATAGATCATCCCCAACTTCATACTGATAGACACGAATGACACGACGATACGCTATGCTAGTCAAAGAAAAGAAACCAAGTAAATTCCAAAAAAGAAGAAAGAAAGAACAGAGGAAAGAACACACCCAAACACGGCCACTGCAGCGGAGCCACACTCCAAGCCAGCACCACCTTGAAGCAAACACAAGCAAGTACTTAATGAAAGCAAATTACTCGAACGCTGCTTGCGCACACGTGAAAATCAGCTGTTACTGATTCCGGGTAAGTAAGAAGGAAAGTGAATCTCAACCAAGAGGCAAGTTGGAGCTTTACAGTTAACTCATCTACAGATTATTTAAGGCCGTTCTTCTTCCTAAACTCTAAATTCTTCTTCCTCTCCCAAGAAAGCCTCCTCCAGGCAGCGCCGGGCAGGCAGAAGCGGCTGCGGCAGATGGCAGACGAGGTGGACGCACAGCAGCTCTTATCTCCAGCCTCCTCTGTGGCTCTGCCAAGCAAGGCCAAGCGCAGCCTCTCGGAGCCACGTCTGCGGTTTTAATCTGTTCACACAGAATTAAGGACAAACTCCGCCTGGCATATCAGCAGCCTTCTGGTAATTTGTTCAACAAAAGAGCTTGGCACGGTGATCTTGAACTCTGACCCCGTGTCTTTTAGTAAATGGCTCCTTTCTGCTCGCTCGTTCTTGGGCACCAGAACTAATCTACAACGCTACTTTACAAAGGAGCGGAGAATTCAGCATCCGTTCCAGGAAAATCTGCTCAGTTCCATTAAACTGTACAACAAAAATGGGGCAAATTATTTTTATCTGGCAGAAACAGCAGAACACAAGACACTGTGATCATTACAGAGCAAAAAAGAAGCACAGTTATCTGCGAAGATCCCACCCTTTTATTATGAAAAGCTTTCTCTCCCTATGGGAAAGGCCCCGGCCTCCTCTGCAGCTCTTCACGCGGGGCTGCCACAGGCCTCTGCGCCAGGGCCCAGCACTGCTTGTTACCACTTCACATCCTCTCTTATTACAAAGCTTTCACTGTGCTGCTGACTTTTAATACCGAAGAAATTTTAAGGCCTGACGCACACTCGGAGGGTTTGGCAGGCTGAAGCCATTTCTAGATTTTATTATTTCCTTTTCACTTCTTGACAAACGCCCAGCACCGATCCTCATCGGGAACTATTCCCCTGGACACAAAGTGGATTTAAAATGGCAAACCCAGGGAATGTTGTGGGTTCATCTTGGAAAGTTTTGTTTTCTCCTATCAAGACTATAATCCTTGTGGGGCGTGGTTATGCAGCAGATGAAAAACCAGGCAGTTTGTATTTGCACCCTTTTAATAAAGCCTCTTCAGAGGAACAGTCCCTCGTCCTTAGCTAAAGCAGTCAATACCTTGGAGCTTTAATTGTTCCCACAACAGTCATAACAGACAAGTTTATTTTGCTAGAAAGCCTCCGAATGCTGGACAATAAGGCCTGGCAGCTGGTTTCCAAGGGCAGGCTGTTCTGTGTTCTCCTTATCCAATTCAGAACCTCGTCTTGTACAAACCCTCAGAGAAAGCAAGGCCAGAACTAGGACTTCCATGGTACGCCAGTGGCTACCCATTAATAATCTCTTCTGCTTTCCACTAGGAAATTGTGCTGTTTCTACTGGTTTGTACTTAATCTGCTCTAAGATCTTGTTCCCTGCATCTGTGCAGGTCAGCCATGGAGTGCTCTTTTCAAATAAAAGGGGTTTCAGCGCAGCTGTCACACGGACAGAGCAGAACACGTCACCACATTTTTAAAGATATAAAATTCAATACTAACCCATCTAGCAGGTAAGTCCTGTAGAGTGTGAAGATCCAAACATCAGGCAGCAGGACAGAGACAAGACAGTAAGAGAGGGACAGAGATTTGGGTGGGAAGCAAACATCAAAAAGTTAAAAATCGTATTTCATTATTCCATGAAGACACAAACAGAACAATTTGTAAACACACAGAGACAGAGAATTCACAGGATTACATGAAAACAAAACTCACCTCCTCTGAACCACAACCCGAGTGTGTCAGAACTGGCCAACAGCACAGTCTGAGCACAGGTACCTCTGCTTTCTAGGAACACGCTCTTCAGTTCGCTGCAATTCTTGACCTCGAGATTTTTTATTTCTAACACAGTTGTTAAATCTTTATTCCCTGTCCCCAGGCAAGGATATTATTAGACAGTGCCCTGGGTAAGTGATTACAAAGTAGCCTTAGGCTTTTATCACAGCTTCTTTCCCTACTGAAGCTCTAGGGAGGTTTGTAATATACCCTACAACACAAAGGAAGCATTAACAGAAAAGCCACTGGCACTTCACACAGTCTGCTTTGAGCTGTTTGTTCCCCACCCTCCAGCTGTGCTGCACACTAGCTTAGGAATAACTGGAGAAGAGCGAAGTTCTGGATAAATGGAATTACTGCAGGAAAGTTAATTTAGAAGCATAAACATTTTTAAAGTCTGGTGCTTCAGGGCTTTCCTCCTCCCTCTGGCTAACAGGGCCTCCCTCAAATCCCAACTGCAGGAAATGAGCAAGTCCTGAATAGCTGTTTTTCAGCAGGAGACATTTACAACTTAGACCAAAGAGATGTGGGATGGACACAGATATTAGCTGAGGAATTCTCCGAGGGCAGCTCCTGGGAAGACAAACTATACCTGGTCTCCTGAATCCACTGATGGAAAGCATTAGCGTGCTGCGCAAACTCCTGGCGCAATTTGTCATTTTCCTCCTGCCTTCGCTGCTCCTTCTGCAGCTCCAGCTCGCGTTCCTGGGAAACCAACAGAACTCATTTCAAAAAGAGAAATCCCATCATAAAAAGCAAAAACTACGAGCTGCATACCAGCCCAGTTCTGAAGCTCAAAACGAGACTGAAGGCTCAAAGAGCGTCCTGGGTATCTACAAAAAACCCCAACATTCTAAGATGACAACACAGAACATTCCTCCCCAAGTCTTGAGCACTGGAATTGAACCAGCAGTTGCTTTACTGCATAGCATGGACATTCAAGTTATTTTATAGTTGGGAAGTGAGGCACATATGCTTTGTCTTTTCAAAAACCGCAAACGGAAGAGCACGAAAAGAACTGACAATAGCACAAGTTTATGGCCAATGGAAATTGCTCTTTGCTTCCAAATTTCGAGATATTTCCATCTGTTGTCTAGTGACAAACTCTTGTACTGATTATCTTGGAGGATGACTTCCAGGGAAGACTTGAAAGGTTGTAAACTACAAAAAGAGTCTTTCTCTCTCTGACTTGCCTTGATAATTTTCTGCAGATTCCTCCAGGTTTCTTCAAGAGCCTCCATAGTAAACCAAGTGTATGGGTTGGAGGCTACACGGAAGCTCTTGATCTGGCGATCAAGCTCTGCCAGCTGGTTGAAGTCAGCCTGGGCAGAACTGAGCGAAGAACGGAAAGCATCGTGAGCTTCTCGCAGTGCTTTGATTTCTTCCAGCGAGTTACAGCGCACGGGATCTGTCAGGTCCTCTTCAGCATTCTCAAACCAACTGTTGAAGGCAGACGCCTTCTTTGCAAAAGTCAGGAACAGATCCTCAACCTTGAAAAGAGAAAACAATCCCATTGTTCAGTTATGCAGCAGTGCAAATATTCTCTATGAGTTGATCAGGCATTAACACACATCAGTGACATTTTGCCTTTATTACTTATTTCTTGCAAATATCTCAAAAATTCTTACAAGTGTCCAGGATCCCTGTAATCACTAGCAGCAAATTAAAAAGCTATAGAAGTTGCAGGAGTTGTATGCTTTTTTTGAAGAGAACAATTAGATTTTCGTAGCTCCCTGGTTCGGCCCCTCACCTTTCTGAAATGCTCCTGAGCCTCCAAGAGTTTCTTTTTCCTGGCAGCAGAATTAGCAAGGAGCTGATTCCAGCGTTTCATCAAGGAAGCGTGTCGAGCCTCAATGGCCTTCGACTGGATATGTTTGGCTGCTAGTAGCTGGTCTTTCAGAGCAGTGATGTTTGCAATTCCCTCCTGCTGGAAAGCCTGAAGTCCAGCATCAAAAGTTTCCTGAAGCATTCAAAAAAGGACAAAATCTTTTAGACTGTGTTTGTATTTAACCATTCCAAGCTCCTGTGTACATTTCCACCACAAGTACTAGATTCTTGTGTACTGTAGAAGAGCTGACCTGTTCTCTCCATCACTTAGGAGGTGGCAGAAGCATTAGCACTAACCTGTTTAGTGAGTAGTGTTTGCACAGAAGAGAGGTCACGTCCATAATCATCTGTCTTCAGACTGTTTTCCTTCTCACCTGGAAAATGAAACAAATTCAGTAAAAATGTCCTGTCTTTACCCCAAATCTTTCCTCTATTCCAAATCAAGTCACCCCAACAGCATCAATCAGGTACAGCACTGATTACCCTTGGTTTAGGTCTGCTTGTTACAACAGCAAGTGAGAAGCTATTTGAGATCTTTGTAAATGAAGGAGCATTTGAGTGTCTTTGTGACAGAGCATGTGCTCCGATACAGGACATACCTATCCACGACTCCACGACATCCGCTTTCCAGTTGAACTGGAGGAAGGCAGAGTTCTCATCCAACTTGGCTTTCCTCTGAGCTGCTGCTTTCTCCAAGTCTGACACCTTGCCTTTGAGGCCCTTCATCTTGGCAGTAATATTCTCTTCATGGTGATTGTTCTACGTGACAGGAGAGAAAATAAAAAAGCATGCCATATGATGCTAAGGTTTTCCAAGGCATCCCATAAGGACTTCAATGGAAAGATGTTGTCCATGAAATACCTTTGAAAGCAGTTAACACCAAAAGCTTATTCAGCTGCAAAAAATGAGTAAGAGCTCTTTTCAAAGAGATGACAAATCAGTCCTCAGAGAAGAGTAAAGTCTACTTTGATATGAAAATGTCCTGGGTAGCCTTTGAAGTTGTGTTTTTGGTTTGTGCTTTTTTTGGCGTTGTTTTGTTTGTTTTTAACCAGTTTATACTCACCTTTTTAATGAGATCCTCTCCATTAGCACAAACATCATTCACTCTGTCTTTGTGGACAGTAAAATCAGTCTCAAACGCTTCGTGCTTTTTCAGCAAGCCCTGCAAACACAAGACATGGTCACTTTTAACAATAATTTCTCACTGCTTACTAAATACAAAAAGAATTTATTATTATAAGCCAGCATAAGCTTCTTCTGCCAATAACTATTAATCTTAGCTGGTTAGCACAGCTTGGTGGTTTTCTGTAGTCAAAAGGAGACTAACACTGACTTCCAGTGTAACTTCAGCCATTCGATTTAACCAGGACTGTCCATCAGAGGTCTAAGTGATGCAAAGCTACACCAAACTGCAAGTCATTCCTACAGGAACTAACATACTTGAGATGCTTTTATAAAATGAATCCATGTTACAATGTATGCTTTCAAAAGGAAACAACCATAGCATCTCAACTGGAAAGATACTTAAAAGGAAAGGTTTGTTAAGCCCTACCCAACAATAATGCCACAAGAATGACCAAGAGCTGACAGCTTTCTTTGTACCTGGATAGCAGCAAGTGTGTCCCCATAGTCCTCACTGGCCACCAGAGTCATTTTCTCATTGATCCAGGCTTCCTCTTCCTCAACATTTGCTACAAACTGCTGGTATTCCAGAGACTCCTCCAGACGCTGACCCCTGTGTGGGGAAAAAGGGAAGATTAGTCCCACTGTTCCTTTATGGCTCTTAGATCTAAGCTGAAAAAATGACAGCAGCAGAAAACCTACGAATGCAGAGACTGAACCCTAACCACACAACCATTCACATGGCACTTCTCCAGAGCAGACTGCAACCTCTACAGCCCTAGAAACATACGAGGCCACAACACCTGCAGCTACTGAAGGACTAAGATAAATCATTTTCTCCCAACAGCTTCCACTCCTGGTAGTGGATTAAGGCCAGTTAATTTTGAGTCTATGGTTTCCAACTTGAGCTCACCTCAGAAAAAAGGATCATGCTTTTACTGAGGAACATTATCACTAAAAATCTCCAGTCTCCTGGAGCCTGTCATCAGTGACATGTGCTATTACATCCTGTCACTGACTGATGGCCCATATCCTACAACCCTGAAACTCTGCAAGTCTGGTCATTACAAATCCACGTAACAGTTTTAATTAATACTGAATTTTACAAAAACATGTCTCACACACCTAGCAGCTGCCAACTGTTTTAACTCTTTCCAGTGATCCACAAACTGAGCCAGTCTCTGTTGTATCTCCTCCTTTCCAATCGTGTTATCATCTGAAAGCTTCTTACCAGTGTCTAGAACACCCTGCAAAGCAGAGAAACACAGTTAATGAAACATCACTTGCTCTCCTGCCTATCTGGATTCCAGCAAACCTGTTACTGGCTTTCATATCTGCCACAAGCAAGAAAGATGCTGCTTATAGAGAAATCTGTCAAGGAGAGAGGCCTTTACCTGGATAGCAGGTTCATGGGCAGCTAATTCTGCTTCTAAGCGCTTGTGTTTTTTCCTAAGGTTCTGCACACCCGTTAGGTCTCTGCCATAGTCCTCTGAGCTAACCAAGAGTTTCTTCTCTCTGAATTCAAGAGAAGAGAGAAAGATACAATTTGAAATTACTTCTGTATCTTAAACCTGACAAAAGGAAAAAAAAAATCAAAAAACCCCAACAAAACCCCAAACCCAAACCATTGCAAATAAGGAAACGCTCCTCACAGCACAAAAATCTTGGATGTAAAAAATTGTGTACATGAGTGATCAGCAGACAGCAGCTGGCTCCTGGCAGCACGTTCACGGGTGATCTGGAGGAGTAACATGGGGGAAAGAAAGAAGGGGGTAGAGGGCCTATTGTTTCTCTCTGCAGGACAGGGTTTCTCTGTACTCTTTCCAAGAAGACAGATCCCTTTTGTAGTTTACCTGCTGTTGTCCAATTTTATTTTTTTTTTTAATTTTACAGTCATGACAACAAAAGTGCTCCGATTTGAATGATTTCCACCAGGCTCACTTCCTTCCCTCCTCCCAAGATACTAACAGCAATATGGAAAGAGCAATTGATTAATTGCTACAACTGGCTAAAACAAACAGAAAACCAAAAAGTATGGTTTGAATTTTTCCTAGGAAAAATTCCTTTCTCAAGAAGAGTAGAGTCGAATTTCAGTTATCCAGTCCAGGTCTAAACAGCATTACTTTTTCCAGTACAGAGCTTTCCTTCTTAGGGTTTGACTGAAGAAAACTGTAGATAAGAAGCCACGCCCAAGCTAGTGCTTAAGCCATTTGGAATGCAGCTTCCTTTGACTGAATGGCAAAGGTGATTTCTTGTAGAGACACTCGTGGAAAAGGCAAGTTATAACAGGCAGCCTATGAATGTTGTCAGCAAGCTGCCAGTAAGCACGGGCCCCCACACCAGAGCCCAGAACTTCCAAAATACCCACTTGATCCAGGACTCCTCATCATCCATATCACGGAAAAACTGATGCAATCGGTGGGACTCGTTCAGCTTTGCGCGGCGGGCAGCTGCCATGCTCTTAATCCTCTGAAAGCGCCCGTTAATGGTCTCCCGTTTATCCTTCACTTGGGAGGTATCGAAAGCACTGCTGGTCATCAAACTGTCAGCCTGACTGTTCAGGTCCTTCAGACGATCCTGGAAACGTGGGTGAACACGTGTGTGAATTGCTTGGATCTCCTTTCTGTGCTTGTTACATCAGCATAAAAATCATAATCCGACCGCTGCGCAGAGTCACGGGTTTTGTGAAGAAAATGTGTTTCAACAGGTATGTAACTGCAGCCTGTACTGAGTGGTACCTGTTGAATTTGCTGATTACCAAGATTTATTTTCCAAAACCAAAAGAGAAAGCGATACCTCATGAGCAGATATGTCAGCTTCCAGTAACTGGTGTTTCTTCAGAAGGTTGTTAACTGATGCCAGGTCCTTCCCATAGTCTTCAGATGCCAACAAAGCCTCCACCTGGGGACGGGGAAGGAAAAAAGGGATGGGGAACAAGTTGTGTTTTCACAAAGCCTTTGAAATTATCATGTCTTTAAAACTGTGCAAATCAATACTTTTCTCCGTTTTCTAAGGGTGAATAAACCTTTGCCTCATCACCTGTTCAATTCTTAGCAGATTCTATGCAAATATGCTGCTTCTGGCCTTATTGTTTATAAATAACAAAAACATCCACAAGATTTTCAGTCCTAATAAAGAATTTTTCCAGCCCAACCCAGACCTGCTCAAAGGTGGACTGTGCTGCACACAGTCTAACATCAAGAAAAGGAATTAGAAAAACAGAAAAACAAGTCTTGCTAGTAAATAATCCTAGTACCAGTTACCTCTGAAAGCCAGAAATCAAAGTCCTTGATTCCAGTATTGAAATTCTGTTGCTTATTAGCTTCTTTCAGTTTCTGACTCTTCTCTGCAGATTTCTGCACCAGGAATTGCCACTGGTCAGCCAAGGCAGCCAGGCGTGCCTGTTACAAAATGGAAAAGATAAATGCCACAAACTAAAAATCTAAGTTCTGATAAATACAAAACCAAAATAAGCTCCAAGTTTGCCTGCTGATTCCAGATACTCCAATTTCACAGCCACTACTTCATGCTGCCTAGCTGTAATTCAGTTGAACTTTTACATCCTGATCATAGGATCGGAAAACTTCTCACCCTTAAGAACACAGCAGAATGACTACCATGATTTCTACTAAGCAGTTGAAATAGAAGAGCTTTTATAAAACAAGACTTGGTTTTGTGGGGCACTCTCCTCCCCCAGTTATCCAAACATTTCTCATAACAAAAACTAGGCAAATCTTCCAAGAGTTGTTGTGTTTACCTTCACAGCATCCTCGCTGCCAGCACACGCTCCTCGTTCTATCAGCGAGTTCCCCATGTCGATGACTCCGCGGATCCGATCTGCATTGGCATGGAGCTCAGCTTCAAAGGCTTGGTGCTTCTGGTGCTTGCTCTGAATAAGACAAAAGCAAAACTGTCAGAGATTGGACAAAGGGCTCCTAAATTGTTCTCATGGGCTGAGAGGCCAGCACAAGAGTTGTCGACATAGAGAAAGAGGTTTGTATATAGCCTGATCTAAAGAAGTTCTCTCTCATCAAGAATACTCTCGTTAATCTGAGTAAGCTTTGGCCAAGCAAAACTGCCCGTGAGCTGATACGTAACAACTCTTGGGCAACGTTTCACAGGTGCCCATGCAGCTCTCCTTGCATGAAGTGTAGCTGTCACTCAAGTAAAGCTTTCTCGTATGCAATGCCATCACCCTTGGAAAGCAGCAGTTACACATACCCTACGTGGAAGTGCAGTACATCATCCTTTCTACTCCTATTGTAATTTCACAGGCTTCTGTTTTCCTTCCTAATCTATAGGTACTTAAGAGGAATCACTGCTGCAACCTTTCTGCACGGTTTTGCTATTAGTCATACACGGCCACATTATATATTAAAATAATGAACTAACAACCAAAAATCTCTGTAAAAATAGCAGTTTTATATGTTTAAAATTTTTCTCTGCTGAGTTGTGAGCACCATGAGAACAACAGGAGCCTCGGTGTGGGAGGCAACACGCGGCCCTCTCTCATATATACGTGATCCATCCGCCCACCGCGAAGGTAACAATAGCACAAAAATGACAAGACAGAATTTACAAGTATTAACTGGAAATGCTAGTAACGTTGGACATGGGTGTAAAATGCCCTGAGAGAGTGGAATGAAAGGAAATGTTAGGTCAAAAATAAAAGGTGGAAAATACTATAGCGCTGGCATGAGAAATTCTGCATGAGCTGCTTTATTTTGGGAACTGTTAATCCTGACTGCTGAGATTTATAAAAACATATCCTTCAAAGCTAGAGTTACCAACATGTAAAATTCAATTAAAAAGCTGCCAATTGTATATCTCCATATAATTACCATGAAAACAAATCCCAGTCAAGGCTTTTTGGTTTACAGTAAAATTCTAATTTTTTCAACTAAAAGAAAAAAATATAAAATATATA
>WTSP01010253.1:0-47242 GCA_025331215.1 Actenoides lindsayi
CGGCGGGGCCGCCTCCCGCCCCCGAGGCCGCCGGGGCGGCCATTGGCCGCGGGACGTGTCACTCGGCCGAGCCGGGCCTGGGCGAGCGGCGGCGGGAGGAAGCGGCGGCCGCGCCGCGCCGGGCGGAGGGAGCGGCTCTGGGCGCGGCCCCGGCCATCGATCCGTGCCACTTCCCCTAATGGCCCGTCTCTTCCTCCTCCTCCCCCTCCCCTAGGGTGGATCGTCCCCCGGTCTCCCTGTATGTGAGAGACGGGGCCGGCGTCTCGGACGGAGCCGGGCCGAGGGAGGGCTGAGCCGGGAGCCGCCGCGGGAGGAGCGGAGGCTTCGGGGAGCGCTTCCTTCCCAGCGCCCGCACCGCCGTGCGCGGCACCCCCAGCATGGAAGCCATCGCCAAGTACGACTTCAAAGCCACCGCGGACGACGAGCTGAGCTTCAAACGGGGCGATGTCCTTAAGGTAAGTGGAGGGAAAGGGCCCGGGAGTTCCCTCTCTCGCCCTGAGCTCCTCAGCTTCCCTCCGACGTCTCTTCCTGTCTATCAGACCTGACCCGCTTTTGAGTCCCCGGAGAACGCCATCTCCTTTAACAGGGTACTTTAAGATTTCCCCATTCCCAGTCTGACCTCTTTAAGAGCAGGAGAGGCTCTTTCGTTTCCGTTTTAAGCGTGCATCCCTCAGTCTCTCATTTCTCTCTCCCGAGATTGGAATATCTGAAAACTTAGTTGTAAACATGGTAGCAAATAAGCAGAAGTACAAGATAATCTCTACCCTGAATTCTCCTCTGTGAGAGGAAACCCCTTAGAGTAATCAAGATCAATTTGGTATTCTTTTCCTTTGCCTCCTGCCAAGGATCCCAATATCAAAGAACAGTGATTAGATTATTTCTCAGTAGATAATCTTTTAGCATCAGACTGTCAAGTGTGGGTGCTGAGTTTTATCTTCAGTCCTGATGAACTCAAGTGATAAGCTTGTGGCTGAATATTTAATGGATCTGTGCAGATTTAAGTGGATGTTGAAGTGCATTAGAGGAATTTGGGTTTATAGGGTTGGTTGGTTTTTTTCAGTGTATCAAAGGCTTTTAGGCTTCATATTGGCTACATCAAAGGTATTTGAAAACATTTGAATTTCTAAAACTTTATTTAAAAGAACCGGACACACAGAACAAGCCCCAAACTTTATTTTGTGGAGGAGTAAAATACAAAAATCCATAGTGATTTGGCCCGAGTAAAGCATAGCTCTGAGCTTTGTTGCTTCCAAGTAATAAGAGCTGTATTGCAGAACGTCTATAAGTTTCATTCAGAGTCAGTATTTCTCCATAAATGTATGAGTTTCACCTTCCTAGTAGGATGTGTGTAGTAGTAAAGCATTTTAAACTGCTTCTTTCTAAAATGCTGTGAGTTGAAACCATTTTGAGAGGTGCCTATCCTGCAGATGTAAGGCTGTAACTGTATGCTGACAAATCAAGTCCTGCAGACCTCAGTGGGATTACTCATCTGTTCAAAATTTTTGCCAGGGAAGGCCTTGATTTTTTAACTATTTTAAGATAACCTGGAAAAAAACAACATCTACTTGTAAACTTACTGCGCGTCTTTTCTAGCTGATCTCTCAAAAACATAACTGGTTTTGTTAGAGGTGCAGTAGCACTGTGTGGCCAGCAACAGATAATGTATGCTGCTTTCAGATTGTTAGCTTTTAAAATAATTGCATCTCTGTATGTTCTACACAGCCCTGGTCCCTAATTGGCCTAAAAAGGCCTGGAAGACCTGTGCGCCTCAATTCCAGTGTTTGTGTAAATTATCAGAGTATTTCCTTTTGCTGCTTTTAAACATTTGAGGCTGTCGGGATTTTAGCAGTCTTCTGTGATAACCATGCATTTATTTTTCTTAACTTGAGCTGTATTCTTCTATTTTGGTTTACTTCTGGCTACCATCAGCCTGAAGTAAAGCTGTAGATACTTTGAAGCTGAAGTCAGCTTGTAAAAAATACTAAACAGGAAGGGAAAAATTATGTGAAATGAAATATAGTTTATTTTAAAGTGTGGTCTTAATCCTTTTTATCTAGTTTGGTATAGCAGTTTGCTGAAGTACATGAAAAAATGTCCTGTAAAATTTGCATTCACTTTAAAATATTTTCTTCTCTAAGAATTAAAGGAAAAATAACCTTTTTTTTAGACTTACAGAAGTTCAGTCTCTGCTAAAACTCTTAGAGCTGCACACAATGGCTGATAGTAAGATGTTCTTGACACCTAGCTACTTACTGTCTTCCCAGAGATCTAAATTTTCTTACAAGAACAGAACCATGGTGGTATGTATGCTGTTGCACTACATTAATCACTGTAGATTTCCTAGAATACAGAGAGGGATTTTCCTACTCTACACAAAGCCTAGGCTGAGCACTTCCTCAAAGCCTTGACGAGCAGTTCTTCAAACTGTGTTTTCTTTCAGCTCATATTCTGAAAATGCTTACAAATTTTACAGATTTAGGTGAGTAAACTGAGTCACAGAAATGGTAAATTGTTCGACTATCACTGAAGTTAGTGGAAACTCCAAGAGTTTCAGGAATCCTTCAGCACGTAGTTGAGATGAGTTCTCTGCAGCATGGTAAGGTTCACTGTCTGGAGGCAAATTTCAGACAAATAAGCCAAGAGCAGTTAGAATTGTTACAGTTGACTTTACTCACACTGACAGACTTCTGTGGAGCTTTGTCATTTTGAAAGTCTGGCTCGCTTTGAATGACTTTCGGGTTGTAGAAATTAATTTCTGTTGACCAGTTCTGTTAGTACTTCTGGGAGGTCTCACACTATCCCATTCATGTGCCTCATGATCTGCCTTATTAAGCAGGTCAGTCCTGCTGCCCTCAAATGAACTGAAGAGAAATAAACTCGTAAGGTGTTGAATGCACCTGCACACTTTGCTCTTTGGCTGTCCCTAGCTGAGGTGCACGTGTGACTTGACCCATCCTGAAGACCATATTAAAGATACTCATCCAGCTACTAGACACCCTGTCTTGGTGCACCTCCAGAACGTCGAGTTAGTGGCAAAGGATTGTTTCATAGCAGAATGTTGTGCTTTGGCCACACTCGGGAAAGAACAGAATCTGTCTTAACACTTTGTTTCTCACTCCTTGGAAGTTTCACTTCACTTTGCAGGGAGAGAGCGCAAAGATGTATGCTGTCTGGCTCCCTCTGATTTCAGCAGATAACTTGCCTATGATGTCATGGTGCCATTGCTGCATACCCACATATTCGGGACTTGATTGAGTAGCATTTGAACTGTAGCCATTAAGTTGGTTGTTAGTAATCTTGTGGCTGGTTTCCAAAAGTGAGTGAAGATAGTTGACCTTTGGCTTGCAATTGTAGAACAGCTGAGTGGAGAGGAAAAGTACTTGGCCTTTTCTTTTGTGGGCACTACATAGCAAAAGCTTCTTCTGTGATTTCTGTAGCCCGGGCAGTACACTGGATTCCCTTACCCTTGTGTCTGATGGTTCTGTAGCAGTGTGTGGTATTGCCATTCAGGAGATGCAAACTGACAGCTTGCTTCAAACTTCTGCAGTACTTTAAATGCTGCTCACTCAGACTTTTCCAGAGAAAAGAAGGGTTGCTGCTTCCTTCTGTGTCTTCTGATTACTGCGTAGTGCTGCAGCTCTCAAGATCACTGTTCTGTTCATGCACCGGTGGTGGCTTCACAAAAACCTGTTGGTGACTGGCATCCTATTGGGGGTGTGAAGATAGCCTGTCCCACTATTTAAAAAGGTAAAAAAAAAAAAAGAAACTGAGGGATTCCTGCTTGAAATTTTGATTTCCTGTTTTTCACTTTGAATAGTTGATGGTTGCCATGATGCTTTTTCACTCTTCCCCTTTCATTTGCTGTATTTATTGAAGTTGGGAGTAGTTAACTCCAGTCCCTGTCTATATTTGTTATTCAGGTTTTATGTCCCCAAAACCTATTGTATTTCTCACAGCTTCTGGTTTTGTTGGCCTTTGTGATAACTGGCAACTCTCCAGACCTAAAGTGTGCTAATGCTCGCTGGTGGTTTGGCGGGAGCTGGACACGGGGGAACAGGAGAAAAATCATTAGTTCTTTCTTCTCATCATCATTTCTTTTCTCTGTTCCTCCTATGCCTAACCTGAGGTGTACAGTTAATACTGTGTTGCCCTGATAACCATTTCTGCATAGTTAATATGGAAGGACTAAATACATTGGTGAATATCTTGAATGTCAGAATTGTGGGGTTTAAAAAAACCCCAAACAAACACTGTAGACCACTGCTCCATTTCCTGTTTCTCATTCTTCTGTCACAGGGTTGGGGCATAGCTGGAAAGTGATCTTCTGAAGAACCAACTAAGTTTGTGTTCCCAGTAGTTGTTAGCATAGTTAATTCAGGGGCACTTAGAGATTGTTATCATGAGAAAAATACCCAGGTGGTGTTTTAAATAGAGGGCCATCATCTTTAATTTGGGGGGGGTTCACTTTTGTGTGACATTAGCCAGCTTCCCTATATGCTAAAAGAAGGAATTCCTTGATAGGATTTTAATCACTTGACAGTTTCATTCAGTGAAGTCAAGATTTATTTTGTTGGTGGTTTCCCCCCCCCCTCCCACTCTGATCATACATTTGACAGTCACCACAGGTTCTGTTCACGGGATTGTTTGCCACCAGACTTATTTTCTTTCTGTCAGCCTTCAAGAGGATTGAGTTTGCAAACAGTTGATGCTGAGATGGCATTTTCAGTTCCTGCATGAAAACCATTTTTCTGTGTTTGGATACAGTGAAACAGTTTTGAATAGAGGGAAGAAACATGAGCACCATGGTCTCCCTTCTCTTCTTCCTCATCCCTTGTCTTTGACCTCACCTGCACTAACTGTTAAATTGTGGTGCCTGTGCTAGAGAGTAGAAATTCACAATTTGCTGAAGAGTAGTGCAAAGATTTTTCCTGTGTTTTCAGTAAAATTGTCTTCACTCTTATCCTCCTTCTCCCTTCCTTACAAACCTCCATCTTTCCATGTTTTTTGCTCAGTGTAGTTTGATGATTTTAATATTTGAAGAACAGATTTCTGAATTAATAATTCAGCCAAATTGCCAGCACAGTAGAACAGGTTGCCCAGAGAAGTTGTGGAATCCCCACCCTTGGAGATACCCAGACAATTCTCTGAGCACTCTGATCTCATTAGACCAGTTTTCAGCAGGAGGGTGGACTGGTGCCTTCCAGAGGCACTGCCAACTGATGTTATTCTGTGACTTAGCTGTGGCTGGCAACTCTGTTGTATGTTCTGGTTGCTTTGTAAAGGTGTGCTTAGATCATGTTCTTTACCTGTCAGCCTTGAATGAAGATATTTGCTATCAATATGTGATCAATACTGCAGTCTAAGAAGACAAAACCGTCAGCAAGCTACGGAGACTCAGAAGTACGATTATCTTAAATGTAGTTGATTTGGCATCTTGGCAGTTGGAGAACAGCATTACAAAGAGATGCTGCTGTAAGACCTTGTATTCTTCTGGTCTGCCCAATTCAATTCAATGAATTCAATGCCAATGTTTTCAGTATGAACTTCTCAAATACTGTTCCTCTTATGTATGATAGTAATCTGATTTTGGAAGGTGTTTTTATTAGCCAACTTCTCTAGGTATTAGTAGGAAGAGTTGTGGGAAGGAACTACCTAATCTCCACAAAGCTAGCATGTGCCCAAAAAAGAAAACACTCATGTTTTGTATTTGTAAAAGACCCTGGACCTGTTTAGAGCAAGATTGCATTGCTTAAGGTGTCTCTGTGCAGAAGACCTAAACACAGTGTATTCCAGACTGAAGGTGTAAAGCAGTCTTTACAAGCAAGGAGTAAACTCATTCCTCCTTAAAAAAAGCATGCTTGTTTTTCTGTAGTAGCTGTTTGTGGTGATTATTTAAACTCCTTGCTGAAAGCAAAGAACTATTAGCTTGTGAGCTGTGTGCTACCTGAACCTGACTGGAGTTTTGAATGCCAAACAAGATACCGAGTCAAGTTAGTGGTTAGCTCAGCCAATTTCATTACATTGCCTTAGCATGGATTGCATTGTTACAATGAGGGGAAGTGATGCTAATTTGAAGCTCCAGCTGCCTTTTGCCAATTTAATGGAAGTGCTATTGTTACAGCTTCTCTGTGAGGTCCAGTTTTTGATGTGACCGCTGTGACCGGCTTCTGAGAAGTGTTAGCATAGACAAAGCAAATCAAATGTTGGCTTGCTAAATTATTTCTCTGCTTTTTTCAACATGTGTGTCAAACCACAACCAATGTGATGCACTTTTGTGTTTTATTTACTGCAACACACAAGTGTTGCCTGTCCTTGATTCGGTGATGTTTCTCTCATGTTAACTATGTGATGATGAAATGCCTGAGAATTTCAGATCAATAAAATCTGTTATTCTGAGGGATATCCCAAGTATTAATGGACTAATATTATTTTATTTTTTTTAAAATGAGAATGGTAAAAGTTTGATCACAGTTTGGTGAAGAAAACAGGGATTGTTACATTTAGTGACACTTACAAAGGATTTAGACTGTCATAGATGTAATATTCATAGTTTTCTGTTTCTGTACAGAGCCCTGCTAATGCAGAGAGGAGGAGAGGTCCTGTTTGTAGTGAATTTCAGACTTCTTTGATTTCTCACTATAATCAGTAAGGATACAACTAAGCGAGAGGAGATAAGGAATCCAATTTGTCTGTGTACTCAGCCTAACATAAGCAGTGAACTATATGACCCCTTGATAAAATCCCTTGTGCTTTAAAGTTGCCAGTGGCTGTATGCCAGAAATCAATAACTAAAGCCTAAACCTCAGGGGGAAAAAAATGTGCTGTGCAAAACTAATTCTGTTTCTTTGAAAGTAAAAGAAAATTAAGTTAGTCCTGTAACAAGACTGGAGCCAAAAATCTTAGAATCTCACATTGAACCAAAAGGGAATGTACTTCACCAAACTCAACGGAATTTACAATTTAAATCTAAAGGGGAAGTTCTACTAAAGATAACACTAGGACATAGTCATGATTGCTGTGAGACTGAACTGGTGTATTCATTTAAGGCTACTACGCCGATGATGCCAGGTTTCCATACTTAATTTGCTGGTTACCACTGAATTAAAACCTTTGCTAAAATGTTAATATTTTTTTTTTTATGTAGACATTGAAAGGTTTGAAAAATCAAGGCTAGTTCTAGAGCAATAACAACACACAACTTTAAAAAGTCCAAACTAACACCCCTACGCCCTCCCAGAAAAAGCACATTTAAAGCCATGCATGTAACAGGCAGCAACAGAGAACTTGGCAATAGAGAATTTGGCAATAGAGATGAAGTAGCTGAGATGAGGTTTGAGTTTTTCCTGCATGACCGTGAACGTACCATCCCATTTCTTCTGGGCTGGTGTTGAATTGCAGCATGTCCTTTCCAGGTTGGACAGCAGTGTTGTTACAGCAGTGAGCAGCTCTGAGAGGGGTCTGCTGCACCCTCTGTGCAGGGGTTTACAGGGATGCCTGCACTGTATGGTGAAGAGACGGGATTGTATCTGCTGCAGCTCTCTGTGCCCAAGCTGTCAGGTAGCTGGAGTAATGACAGCCACGTCCTGGGATCCAGCATGATCTACAAAACTTACACTGGACTCTGGATGAGTAGTTACCATTGCTCAGTTCTGTGGTACAGGGCGTGCGATGCATTAATGTCTGGAGGTCTTAATTGGCAAGATGTGTACCAAAGGATACACCTATTTCCCTTCTCCCCCCCTGCCCTCGCTCCTGCCTTCAGCGCTAGGTGCTAGCCAGAGAGATCACAGAATCATTTAGGTTGGAAAAGACCCTTGGGATCATTGTGTCCAACCATTAGCCCTACTCTACAAGTTTACCCCTAGACCGTATCCCCCAACACCACATCTAAGAGATGCTAGGATGAAGCTGTGACTTGTGAATTTAATACTTAGGTAGAAAAGTGACCAAGGAAATACATTTTTTTCTTCCTCTGATGCCAGATCTTACAGACTTAGAAATGGAGCTTTTGTGTAGTAAAAATGGAGCACTAGTTTTCAAAACATTTGGGTTTTTCTTTTTTTTACTTGCTTTATGTAGTATTTTGTTAGGAAAGCTGCCTTTGATCTCTCATTTCCCATTTTCTCTGAAAATTCTGTTAAATTCAAAATGCAAATGAGTGGGTGACTTGTAAGCGTTCTGCATTTCTGATGCAGATCAGCAAACTGATACTGCAGTAGTTTGATACACAACTTCTTATCTGCAGCTTTATCCTGCAGCAGTTCTTGCTCTTTCATTTCCTTTGCTGGCCCTGCAGTGGCAGTTAATGTTATCTCCCAAGCTGGGAAAACATCAGTGACTAGAATATACCCAAGGAAGTATAGTGTTTTTTAGATGCTTTGGGCCTTGGAAGAAAAAACAGGATAGGAGAATCCTTTCCATGATTTTGGGGTTGGTTTTGTTTGTTTGTTTGGCATTATCTACAGCGTGGGGAATGCTGTATAAAGTTGTTCCTTTCCCTGACATAGCCCTGTCTTTTCAGATGGAACAGCAGCGTTACCAATCTCAATCTGTCAAGCTTCAAGCTGCACTTTCTTTGTCACGTTCTGGGCTCGTGCCCCGCTGCTGAGTATTTCAAGTGCTGCTCATGAGTGGCACATGCCTTCAACTTTGAAGTCATCTTGCAACGCCTGGTAAGAGTAGGTGTTCAAATGGAATAGGAGAAGGGTTGTGAAGCAGACTGTCTGCAGGGGAGCCTGAACTTGTTCCCATGTCTGAACTGCACGATGGGTGCCACCATCTGACAACTCGAGTGAGAATTGGTGTAACAAACTTTAGAATGTGTCTTTTCACAGTGACATGTGCTAAACACATGGGGCTGTACAGCTGAGCTCTAATAGAGCAAAAAATGAACTGACAGTCTCCAAAACTGCTCAGGATACTTATTTTTAGGATATTATATTCCTGAAACCCAGATGCTACTCTGCAATACTTCCTGATTAGTTACTAGATGCATCTGAAATTTGCATTTTTAAATGGTTGCATTCGTAATTTTCCTCGGTCTGTATTTCTCTCTTTACTAAGAGTAGTGGGTTTTTATAGATACTAAAAGAAGAGCCCGTTTAAAAAATGTCTTGAAGAGCCTAAGAGGCTTTTTCCCCCCTTAAGGGATGATTCCTCACTTGAGTTTCTGTACCTGATCTGTGATCCTTTTGTTTCCAGTTGTTTGAGGTTGTGAAAACAAACAGCCCTTTTATTGAAGATTCATCAAACTGGTTGGTTTTGATCCCATGGGGACAGGTCAGGATGGTGACTGGAAGAAGCCAAAAGTTAGGACAGCTATTTTTTTGTCTAGGAAGTAAGATTGTCAGCCTCTGTGGAGTAATTAATTTATAATTGTGATGTTCAAACATCGCCGACCTTTATAAATAAAACAGAGAAAGGGAATACTTAATAGAGGAGATTTATTCTGTTTGTGCTTTCTGCATTTCACTGTTTTGCATGCAGTCCTGTCAGTGTGCACGTGTGCTGGCTCCACTGCAGCTGGACCTCATGCAGACAGCAGAAAGATGGGGTTTTTTCTTTTTTTTCTTTTTCTTTCCCCTTCCTCCCTCCTCCCCATTCAACTGAACTGTAATTATACTGTTAGTCTCTAAAAACCTCTTATTTAAATAATTTGTCTCTGGAATTCATGCTTTCTGCATCAAGCCAACCTAGTTCTTGCTCTAACTTGTACTAAAACTCTCCAGGTTTACATGTGGAGGAAAAAAACCCAAAACGCTAGTGCTGCTGTTATGCAAAATTGTTTCCCTTGGGAGGAAAGGGGGGAATTCTTCATGAGTTATGTATGAGCCAGCAGGTTCCACTCATCATAGCAGCTCTGCTAGTGCAGAAGACGTGTGGTCTAAGCTAGTCAGCCCTCTGGTTTGTGAGAAATAGGCACAAAATTTGAAACTCTTGCAATTCTTGCTGAGCTTGAGTAGGGTTTTCCATTAGAAATCCTTACATGTAGTCAAATCTTGAGAATCCTTTTGTTACCTACACTAGCATACATATGAACATGAGATTTTAACCATTTGATCTGACTTCTGCTTTCTGCTGTTAATAGATTATGGTCTGCTTGGAAAGAGCTATGTTCAGATTTCAGGCTTAAGTGTTTCAGAATACTAGGAAGAGATTTTAAGCTGCAGGGGTGGGCATCTTTCACTAGTCCTCTGAAAAATCTGCTGCTTTTACTTGTATTTTCTGAGTCCCTGTGTAGTTCAGGTCTTGTGCTCTAATATTTACTACTAGGGGCTTAACTAATCAGGAAAAACTCCCAGATTCTTTGGAGGGGGGAAGGTGGAAGGCATCAAGTGCTCAAAGTGTGTCCTGCAGTTCCAGAGGAAAAAAACAAAAGTAAGGACAAAAATGAGGAGGAAGTGGCATCCCTAATGGAGACAAGTACAGTGAAAACTTCTAGATGCCAAATTTCACTTTTAAAATGTTGTTTTTCCCAACCTTTATTTCAAGCAGTACTTGAATTCTGGTGAGATGAACATTAGCATGACAAACAGGTGTCGTTCAGGCAATATCAGGAAAACCTGTTGTGCTATATTCCACAGCTCAGCTGTATGTTTCTCTAATGTTTTGCATGTCCTTGAAGAAAATACTTTGTCAAGACACATCCTTCACCCTGGAAGTGATAAAGCATGGGCTGTGGCAATTCAGACTCTGTTCTGAATGCTGGAATGGAGGAAGCAGAAGTTGCTTCTGCTTCCTCCTTGCCTTCACTTCTGTTCTTATTTCTTAAAATATATTTTGCACAGAAGCCTCTGCCCTACCTCTAATGAAACTGCTGTTTGTCAAAAGACTGGTAGATTTGTCTGTTTTGACCATTTGTACCAGGGTGCTTAAACTTGCTTCCACCATCAAGCTGTCTTGCCACTTCCTTACTCCTTAGCAGGAAGTGATACGTTCCATAGTGTTTTCCTGAAAGTTGCCTTCTAGGTTAAGAGTGTAACTTGCTCTCTGCCAGGGTGGAGAGATGAAGGCTGTGGTGATCCTACCTAAGAAGACCCTGATTGAAACTAACAGCTCTCTTTACAGGGTCACAAAAAATAGAGATAAAGTGGTTAGAGCTGACCCAGCTTTCCTGGCTTCTACTCCTTCCTTTACAGCTTGTTATGCCAGGAGCTCTTGCATGCTGTTACCTTCACTCCCATTTGTTTAGGTGATGTGAAAAGGAAGAGAATAGGTAAAAAGAGGCTCTCAATGTTTCTATAAACTTTGGAGTTTTCTTTTCCTTGAAAAGCTTGTCTGCAGTAAGATTAGAGACACTGTTGATGCTGTTTGTGTTAGGAGTAATAAATTTCCCATAAAGCTTTTTTGTTGACAAGAAAAATTGTATTTAACTTTCAAAACAGCTGAAGTTATTAAACATAAGGTAATATGTTGATAAAAGAGCTCCTCTACAGCCTGAAATCTCCCCATGGGTGACTCACCTGAGAAGCAGATGAGCATTCTGTGGAAGTGTCTGAGATACCCCACGAGGGTATCATTCTAGACCTCTTTTTGGCTCCCTAGCTTGAAGTCCTCACAAAGCAGATACAGTTACACCATTTTCTTAGTTTGCTTTGACTCTAACTGGGTTTAGCTGGTTTTGTTTAGGATTGCAGACTAAAATGAGAAGCCTGGCCATACCTAATCAAACTCTCTGAAAATGATGCGTTTTCCCTTGGTCAGGGTCCCCAGAATTCCTCATTCACTAATTGGGAGGGGAGAGGGCATCATCCAAATGAGTGGAGCTAGTTCTCAGGTCCTAATGCAGGGAGCAAGTAACTCTACTGGGGTGTACTTGGGCTTGACAAGGCTTTTCATTCTGTACTTTGTTTTATCCTTATTCCTTTCTCCACTGGTTTTTGTTCATTTTAGTACTTTTTGAGACAGGTTGAGTGTAGCTACTCAGAGCATTCAGGGGCTGACACAGAACAGATTTACAGTGTAAAACTTCTTGGTTTGGTCCTTCCTTAGTAGAATGTTAGGTAATGTTTCTAATTTGCTTTTCTAACCGTGCTCATGACACGAGGATATTTGCTGAGAAGTAACAATCTCTTTAAAAGCTATAGCTTCATATAGTTACAGTTCTTTGGGCTTTTTAGTTGTGTTTTTCCTTATGCCCAGTATTTTGCATTTTGTATTTACCCTTAAGTTTATCACTTAGTCTTTTGGTATTAAAAGTTATGTGTGCAGCTCAGGAATGTCAGGGTTTGAGTACGTGTAATAACTGCCTGGGCAAACTTTGCTGCTTGGCTCTCAGCTGGCTGGAAGCTGCAGCCCCTCCTGGGATCCCCGGGGCGCAGCCTCTCTCTGCTGTGGACGCTGCCCCTTTGCTCTCCTGCTTCACCTTAGATCAAGCCACTCTGTGCCTGGTGTGTGTGTTTGTGTCCTGTGTTGTTAATGGCACTTTTGTAGAGGTGAGTAGCTGAAATCATGAGTTGGTTTTGGTTTGGTTTTCTTTTTAAACAAAGCAACCCATAGAAAACCTAGCAAAGCCTGAGCTTTGGCCTTGTAGCTCTTCTAGCTTATCTCAATTAGCAAGTCATCTGTCTTCTATATGGAGTTATGGTTTCGTTCTCTCTTGGACTGATGAAATGGAGGTCTGAGGTGCTTTTTGCTTTGATAGTTTTGCAGGAAGAGCCCAGCTTCCAAGCAGCTGCTCGAAAGTCAGCTTAATGGGCTAGCTCTGTTTCCAGGGCGAGTTTATGGCTGCTTACTACTGATATTGCTGCAAACCAGCTGGGACTAACTGGCATCTGTCATGGGGCAAGATATGCTTTTAATATCTTAGATGAGGCCTGATCCTGGTTGGTGAGTACATTAGTGAGATGGCTTACAAATATTGAAGTCTTCCCAGAACTCCGCTTTTGGGAGAGGTTTTTGAATGCATCCACGTTAACACATGGTCTAAAAATCTTGGTTTGTTGTGTGGGAAGGATTGACCCCTTGTCAGGGCCCTGGGTGGAGTTTTTTTGTGGTCAAGGCATTGATCTCTTGGTTGGAATCTGCCAGTAAGGGAGAGTTCTAGTGCCTTAGCTTTTACTGAGTCTTACAATGGAGACATTGTGCTACTGTAATATACTTGGGAGCTTAAAATTAGTCTGTGGTCAAATAATACACCCTAGGGTGTCAGTGACCTGTATTATGAGATCCCTTCCAGGTTATTGCAATGGAGCCGTAACGAGTTCTATTCTTGTTTTAATTTGTTCTTGACCTGGAACAGTTCTTCTAATTTGAGGCACTAATTAGGAGATGGTTTTAGTTATCTCTGATCTTTTTCATAAAGAATTTGGTGCCTGAGCTGTCTTGATTTTAGGATTCCTGCTGCTTTTGGCATTTTAGTATCTGCATTTCTGCATTATTCATGTGAGGAGACTCTTTGATTTTTGTTTCTGCCCATAAGCCAGGAAAGCAGCGATAGACTTTTCTTGTAGAGATTGCTGGTGTTTCTAATAGTACCCTACATGAACAAACAAAACCCCAAAACAACCAACAAGAAAAAAACCCCAAACACACACACCAAAAAAAACCCCAAACAAACAAAATCCAACCAACCATGTATGAGTACTTATTTATCAGTTTTATATTTCTCTTTATTTCTAAGATACTGTAGGTAGTCTCAAAGTTCTCCTACTCTAAACTGGTGTGAGCAAATTCCATTTAAAGGTTTTATTTTCCTTTTACGGAGAGAACTGGACGTGAACTAATGCTATTTTATTATCTCTGAAATGAAAGAGGAACTTCATAACATAAGGGGAATTTTTTTAAAGCGTTGATTTGACATGCAGATGTTTCTCTTTTTTATGCTACTCATTTTCCCTTCTCCCCTTCCCTACAGTGAATAATTCAGAAGTCTACTTGAGCAAGCCCCCACAACTGTGATTTTTGACTGTTTCTGAGGTAGAATGGAAGTCAAATTTGCTTTGGAGATCTTGGGCCTTGCATTTTCTCAGTTTAAGTCAGAGTAGGAACACTGTTTTGGCACTGGGATGACTGACTGTATGTTACTGTGAGGCAGCTCTGTTGTGTGTAGTCCTCGCTGTGAACGATGCTCATCTTTCCTCCTCCTGCTTCAAGAGGAGGCTATTGGTGTATTTGCACTTTCTGCCATTTATAATGACTTTTGGTATATTCCATATGAGCTTCCTTTTGGGATTTGATGTAGGCTGTTTAGTTCTGACAGCTTTCCTTGTTTTAAGGGAATGATCCTTACTCTTCAGCATCAAATTGATGGTTCAGACATCCTTCTCCAACTCCTCAGTCTGCCATCAGTTACCAAAACATGTTATTTTTTCAGTTTACCAAGGAGTGTGTATCTTTACAGGTTCTGCTGGGGGTTTCTTTTTGAAAGGCTGATCTTTCCTGTTTTGCCAGAAACTGTTGGGCTTTTAATGGTTAAATTGTACTGACCATTGTGATTCTGAATTCTGTTACTCCACCTTTGTGAGTACAGAATTGTGGGTGTTTCATTTTGTATAGTATGTGATTAAATACATTCTCACAGAGGTTTTTGGTTATTTAGCTGCAAAATCCACTGAGATCTTTTTTCTCCCCCTTTTTTTTTTTTGGTCTGGATTATTTTTTTAATATAATGTCTTTGCCTAGTTGGCTGTTCTTTTGAAAGTTGTTTGCTTCCTGAATGCCCAGAAATTGGAATGTGGAGTGTACCTGATGTCTTCAGCTGACAAGGACCTTCCAGTGCCTCTGCAGTTTGAAATCTTTTTCTCTGATCAGAACCTGACCAGGGGGAAATGACCAAAGTTGCTGGATGAAAGCTCTGTTGTATCTCAACCCTTCAGTGATGCCTTGAACAGTCTGTAAGAATGGACTCCTAGAATTCCAGGTTATTAGTGCAACACCAGCTTAATTCTGATTGGTTGTAATTTTTTGTTTTGTTGTTGGTTTTTTTTTAAACCACTCACCTTGGGTTTTGTGTGGTGGGGTTTGGTTTGATTTGGTTTTGGTTTAAAGTGTGGCTGATGACCTGCTGGAAGCTGCGCCCATCCATTGAGACATGGGTGCAAGAAAATGGCAATGTGCCATCTCAGGCCTTTAAAAGCCAGTCTCCTAAAAATCTCTTTCCATTAAAAGGCCTCTTTATCTTCTTTTTCTTCCTCGTTGAGTGTTATTTGGGCAGGAAAATCGCTGCTGCTAATGTACATACAGTAAAGCTGCATCTCATTTCTTCTGGTTTTGTCCTGTTACAGGAGATAGGAGACATTCTGTGAAATGTTTTTAAGCTGGTGCAATGTTCTAGAGCTGATTGTGCAAACTGCCTTCAGTTTGCTTCACTTGATACGTAGGCTTACGCTCATGAAGGCTTGCAAGATCTCTTGGTGTGCTTTGCATTATGCAAATGTGACAGGAATGAGTCAGACAACATTCTCATCAGAAACCCATTTGCAAGTGTCTTCCTCTTGTGCGTGTGCATGTCCCATTAGAGAGGAAGTCAGAGCAGCTTTGCAGTTACTGGAAAAGAAGAAGAGTTCCCATCTCTCTTAAATACTCTCACTCTGAAGATCAGCCAGACCACCAAGTACCTGTGCATTTCCTCTCCACTGTGACACGTTGCTCGACATAAGGCAGTAAAACAGATTAAATAAACTATATCCATCACAAATATGCTAATTAAACCCATCACTCTACAGCTGACAAATCTCTGATGAATATAGTTGCAGTTCCTTAGTGGTAAATTACTGGTTTCGATGCCTTAAACAGTGTTTTTTTCTGCTGTGGAGAACTCTGCTTTTCTAGGTCATGCCAAGCCAACATGTTTGTAGCTGTGTGCACTGAAACTGCCTTGATTTGTACTGGGAAAGATAAGCTTAATGAACTTCTCTTTAGTTAATGCTGACTTATAACTGAATTTATAATCTGGATATGAAGGTGGCTTGTTTTAAGCAAGGGTTTGTTTACATGCAGTTGGATTAAGATTCTGATAGGAAGCAAAAAAATCACCCCTGCCAGGAGGCTGAAGTTAAACTGTTGTTGGTTTTGCCAGTTGTTTTATGTGGACAGGTTTGTCTGAGCAGCTCTGTGGAACTGATGTGACCAGGTCTCCTCTTCCAGCTTTCATCAGTGAACCATCCCAAAATGAAAAGGATGCTAAGTGCTCTTTGCAGCTCTGCCTGTCTTCCCCAAGCAGGAGTTCAATGTACCATTTTAAATGCATGGATAAGAGGTGAGGCAGCAAGATATTCATATGTGCAAGCAGGGTTGAGGCCCCAGGAAGAGCTTTGTGTGGATACCAACCTGAGTATTAAGCGTGGCTCCATCTATAGAATCCATTACAAACTCGTGAGGGCTGTGAGAGTGTGAACAGGCCTTTTGTGGGCTGCTTCAGATGTGTTGTAAAGTGATTGGGTAAGAGCAGCCAGATGCATGCAAACTGCTCATGTGCTCCAAGAGTTACAAGAGTAGTCAGTCTGAACTGAGAGGTGAACCTGCTGGGTCAGAGATTGGATCTTGTGGTGTCACCTCCCTGTCCCCTCCCCCCCCACTTTTTTTTTTCTTTTCTTCCCTTCTCAGGTCTTTGCATATCAACCTGACAGTGCTGCTGAACTTCACATCCAGCCTCAAAGGGCTCATGTTGCAGACTTTGATTTAGAGAGCCTGAGGCTTTTGCTGACCTACAGGGTAGGGTTTTTTTTCTGGAAAAAGTTAGCTGTTAGTCGCTTGAAAAATAATTTTCCATTTATTTTATAGCCACCAGTCTGGTTTTAATTCTTTGGATAATTTCTTGCTTACTTCTGTTTCCCTTAACAGTGTTATTTAATCTCAAAGCATCTTCCTCGTCCTATTTAGTGCTAAAATACAGCATGCTTTTCTTTCTTTGTGTTCCTATTGCTGATTTTTGGCCAGGTTCCACTGAGGTAGCCAGATAATGGCCACCATAATCTCTCCCAGCTATCTTTTATATCTGAGACTAGTTCATCCTCCCCCTCTCCCCCCTGCCAATATTCATATCCTGCAGAATGGAAGAGTTATAGGGTCACTCCATGCTTCATCTCTTGAATATTCTGTCTTAAACCACGATTCAAACTGTTCCTTCCTGCAGCTGCTTTGTGTGGTACTGGTTGCAGATGCAAATTGCTATCTTCACGGGGAGTTGCCATCTGAAAGTAAAAATCACTAAATGATCTCTAGTCATGTGCAGTTTTGAGATCTTTGTTTTTCAAATGATTGGCTCTTGACTGTGTTTCCAGTTAAAGCAGTTGGGAATGACATTGGCTACAGTCTCAGTAAATTAGTCTCTTAGTCTTTACTGTTCTGCAACACATTAAAATTACAGCGCTGTATTACTTTTTCTTATTGTTTATGTAGTATGGATTTGGAGATGCCTGAGTCTCCCTTCCAGTATGTTATATTAGAATTGGTTAAATAGGTATAAATCTAGCAAAATATTGACTTACAGCTATGGTGAACCTTGAAAAGCTGCCTATTCTAGGAAATTGGCCTCCTGTTATCTCTGATTTCATGCTTTTTCCATCTGTCTCAAAATGAAGAGATGAGGGCTGATCCTAGCTATGTGTGTGAGGCAGATTATGGTAATCTTATTATTCTGATCTCATTACACTTGGTCTCTAGATTTGAAAATGTCCTGGGTTTAACCCTTTCTTCAGCAGCTACAGAAAAATTTGAGAACTGGTAGTTGAGGCATCTTCTGCAAACTTCAGGTTAAATGTTTATATCATCCTGAAATAATGAAGCTCTCAAAGACTTTCCTACTTAGTAATACATTTGGCTGTTGTTGATTTTTTTGTTTCGTATTGTGGGGTTTGGGGTTTTTTGTCTAAACAGGCTGTCTAAAATGATGAGTAAATCAACTCCTTTGAGTTGCAAAGGATTGAATTCCCCCTGTACACACGACAACAAATAAGTAATGGTTATTAAGAATTCCATTTTCAGTTTAGTACTTTGGGGAATCTAAAGTAGGAGCACCTTCTGGAGATTCTTAGTTTGTGATTGATTAGAAGTATTATTTTTTTACTAGCTTTTCTGAAAAGGGATTTTCCAGAGGTTTTTCCCCCCATTGTTTGACACACAAAAACATTAAACTTAACAGTGTGTCCTGATCTCATTCCAGTACACAGAAGTTAATACAAGATGCTGGAAAATCTGTAGCTGTGTATTTTAAATGAAGAAGGGACAGCTGGATTGGAGCACAGATCTCCAGCTTTTCAGTATCTGTGGCACAGCTTTGCTATTGTTACTGGGAGGTCAACTTTAATTGCTTGCAAAGGGTTAACATTCCAGTCTGTGGTGGGGAAAGGGACTGGGCAAGGATGTTTTACAGAGGGCACTAGTGCAAACATTGTCAGGTGGACCTTATGGATTACAAGATGTATTTGTCTTAAACCTGTAGAGGAAGCTCTGGCCTTTCTGCAGAGTTTCAGGCACCAGTTATGAAGGAAAGTGTTACTGCCTCTTCAGGCCTCTCAATGAAAGGAGAGCAAACTGACAACTGTTGATTGTAGGAGTTAAAAAGAAAATGTGATTCTCCATCTTTAAGAGATTATTTTATTGGAATTCCTGTTTGTACGGTTTCATAGGGTGTTGGAGATTTTATTGTAGCACACTGATGGATTTCCAGATTAGATCTCTTAGGGAAGTCTTTCTAAAGTATTTGAATGTTGCTCTGTTCTGCTGGTCGCCTTTGAACATCAAGTGTATTCGTCCTGGAGTTGCATTTGGAGGACAGGGAAGAAGATTGGAAGGGAAGGGGAAAAGATGGGTTAGTGCATCAAAGCTGGGCTACAAAGAAGTAAGTTTCTTCTCCTGTGCTTGTTCTGTCACTTGCATGGGTCACCTCAATTGTCTCCTTTTGGAGACTGGTCTATATTGGTACAGCTGGCTTTGCTTAAAGGGACACGTGGGATGCAGGAGCAACACTTCAGCTGCTGCCCCAACTGCTGAGAGACCACTGAGTGTGTAACTCTGAATTAAGGCTTCATTGTTTCGTAGTACAGGGACTACTTGAGGTTTTCCCCTAGTTGCTGATTCCTGTGCTGCCTTGGGACAAGATTCATGTAACTGACTGAGCTCCGTTGGGACTCAGCAAGTTGGCAAAAATGAAGGCCTTGCAAATTGTTTTCTTTTCTTTACCCTTTCGCTCTTGACTAACTTCTCAAGCACTTGGGCCAGCACAGGGTGGGGATGGGGAGTGCAGAGGTGAAAATGAATAGCTGGAGGGAAGAAGCTTAACTTAGCTCAGTCACAAACTTCACTTGTGGAACCACTGCCTTGGGGACGTGTCTGTGCTCTGCAAACAGGATGTGCTGTTCTCTGTGTCACTCTTGCTTGTGGGAGTGCAGGCATCTGTAGAGTGCACTGTGAACTGGTCAGGGAGGAATGCCAGCAGTAGAGAGGGGTTCGATGAGGTGGTGGTGTTGTGTTTGGGGCTTTTTTAGCTAAGCTTGTCCTTGATTTGCTTTAAAGTAGTTCTGCTGTCTGCACTGATAGACCAGCTTTGGCACGAGAGCTGGATCAGCGTACCCCAAGCTGGCACTGCTGCTGAACATTTCTGCTCCTGTCAAGCTGCAGCCTTCAGTCCTGCCTTTCAGCTCTACATTTGGCTGAGTCTCATTATGGCAGAGCAATGTTTTCTCGATGGTTATAGAGCAGCCCTTTCTTTTTGTAATTTGAATTATTTTTCTTCCTTAAAAATTTGCCTTCCCAAAATGCTGCTTCTATTGTGCATTCACACTGGGTGGTGATGGTTGTTTTGCTTTGAGTGCTGAGTTGCTGGCAATGTTTTAATATATTTTTAGATAACAGTGAAGTATTTGTTTTTCAAATGAGAGGTAGGAAATTGCAAAGAATAAAGAATTGCATGAGCTGGCCTAGTGATAGCATGCCTGTTCCATTTGGGGTAGTGCAGGAGGAAGGGGGAATAGATGGTGATGTAAGGGCTGTTGCTGGGACACCCCCAGTAATAATTTCTGTGAGGAACTCTAAAGGGTGGAAGGAAAAATAAAGATGCTGACAATTTGGTGACTTTGATGCTTGGTATGAGTCCTGTCTTCTCTGTTGTAAGAGGAGGATAATTTGGATGAGCACAGTGACCCCTTCGTGTAACAAAGGCAAAACTTTTCTTTTTCCTCCCCTAAACTTCATTGTTGACAAAGCAGGGGATAGAGTGCAGGCAGACTGAGTAAACCGTTAAGTCTCCTGCATGAGCAGAGTTGCAGAATCTCTGCATTGATGAGGTGAGTCTTTAAATTGTGGGATCTGTTGGTTTAAGGCAACTGCAGTAAGCCTTAAATCTGAAAGATTCAGAAAGCCTTGGGGTTGGAGACTGATTTTTTTTTTTTTTTTTTTTAAACATAGTAGAAAAGTGGAGGGGCTTTCTGCAGTATTTTAAAGTCTATTTTCTGGTCTCATTATCCCTAGTTAGTCTTTTGCATTTGGCAGTGTGTGAACTTTGATTCATAAAGATCTGTGTCTTCCCTTCCACTAGCATGTCTGTAATTTTGTTCTCCATCAGCATGCCTGGTGAATTTTATGGCTCGAAGCTAAATTATGCTTTCCCAAAGGTGCAGATGCAACTGCTGTTGCCCATCCAAACAACAGCAGGAAATACAGTTTCTTTGGGTGGACTGGCAGCTGTTTGTGGAGGGATTTCCAGATCCTGGCTAGAGCACTGGTGTTGCTTTGCAGCCATCGCTCTCAAAATCTGATGTGGACCTTTTAAAAGTAACTTTCCTTGCTCATCTGAAAATGGTATTTCAACACCACTTCACTTTTTCAGTAGGACTGATGCTGAAATGCATGGGCGGGGAGTTACAGATGCGTTTTGAAACTGGGGAAAATACAGTTCAAATAGACAGTGATAACACAGCTCTTGGATCCCTGAGGCTGTAAACCCTTCTTGGTGTGAGCAGCAAATGGCAGACTTCAGCTTCGTTGGCCAAAGTGCTCAGCCTTTGCTGCTGGGCTCTGAACTGAGTCCTGATGACATTTGAGGCAGCTGTCTGAAGGTAGTGGAACCAGGGCTTTGCTTCCTTCTGTACTTTCAAATGCAAATTGCAGAGTATGCTCTAGGGACCTGCAGGAAAGTCCATGCCTGTTGTAGGTGTGTGAGAAATTAGTAACTATTGATTGTTCCTGGTAAATATTTATTGTTCAGTTGCTGCAGAAAGGTTATTGCAGTTAACACTCGCTTGACATCGTACGTCAAAAAGGTTTGAGTTTTGGGCACTGGTCATTTTTTGACATCTAATCACAAAGCCCTGCTCTTTCTCATGTGTGTAGTTTTGCAATGTGTCATTGGGTGGAAGGGATGACTTTTGCTATGCACGTCAGTGACACAACCCATAAAGAATTAAACTTGTCAGAAGGACCAACAGCTGTCATTGGAAACACATGGAGCAGAAAAAGAGACTTCTTCAGCCCATGGGTGTTTCTTCTGAGTGTCTCTGAACTTGATGGCTGTTTTCTGTGTAAGGTCTGTGTTTTTTCTGTCTATGCTGCCTGCAGAAACCTTCAGATGTCTCTTGCCAGGATCAATGAGAGGCGAGGCTTAGCCTGGCTGGCTGACCTGGAGGTAACTTCTCTTTCCATGTTATCCATGAAAGGTCCCAGCTTCAGCTTGTATAAAGCTTGAAAGAAAGCTGTCTTAATACTTGCACAAATAAGCTGGTGATCAGAATACCTCTGTAAGCCTCAGCTGAGTCCCTCCCTCCTGCTTCCACATTTCCCTTCCTCCCACTCAGCATCAGTTGAGTCTTGGATTTTTGCTGCCCCTTTGCAGAGCTACCCATGTGCTCCTTCTTGAACTCTCTTCCACCTCTTCCTGTAGTCTGCTCTGCTTAAGTCTGCCTAGATAAAATTTTAAGCAAGTAGAACTGTTAAGTACGTGAGTTTCGGGGTGGTTTGTTGCAAGAATTGTAGAGGAGGCCTTTTTTCTGTCTGTTGAAGCTGGAATTAAGGGTGTTTCCTTCATGGCAGTGCCTGCTCCAGCAGTCCTGCCCTCTTCCTTTCCTTCCCGTCTCCTCCGTGGTTTGTTCAGTTGCAGAGTTGTACCCTGCACTTGCTGCTGTGGCTGTGTGGCTGCCTGTATGGCCAACCCCTCAACTGAGAGAGGTGACAAATACACCACTTCCCTGAACTGTTTTGCAGTCAGATCAGTTCCCCCATCTCAGCTCCTGTTAGCACTGCAGGGAGTGTGTGTGGGAGGGCACAGCCCCACAGCAGCGACTGCACAAACCAACCCTCACAGTGCTGCTGCCAACATCCAGCCACTACAGACTGGGAGTGTAGCCTCTGAGCTTGTAACGGGGCAGGGATTAATGCTCAGAAGTGTGAATTAACAAGTAAGATTGTTCTCTCTGAGGTCAAGATGTGTACTATAGCAAGATTAACAGTTGAATTGCTGACTGTTTTGAGAGATGCCTGCAAACGTCCTCATTCTTGGATGCAGGCTTAAGTCATCTGGATTTTGGCTTGTATCTCTGGGGTTAGTTGAGTGAGTGTTCCACCTTTCAAGGCATAGCTTAACATCTGTGGTTTTTGAGGACCATCAATAAGAAGCTTGAAGTGTACAAAAGTTCAGTGGTAGCAGAATAAAGTATTGTATAGCTTTTCAAATATATGTGTGTATATTTAATATGGCATACCAGGTGTAATTAACCTAGGGAACTTTTCTATAGATAATTAATTGTCAAATATTATTCCTGATATCTTCTGGCAAAGAGCTGAGTAAGTCTGTTTCACATTCTGTAAAATTTACAATGCTATTAAGTTATTGAGCAGTCAGTATTAAATGCAAGGCTCTATGCTAGTAGAATCCTAAAGTCTTACATTTTAAAACCAGATGAAGGAAAGGTGAGGTTTTTATTGCTCTGCTAACTTGTCCACACTGTAAAATGAATGCATAATAAATACTGTAATAAAACAGTTGAAACAAAACCATGCATGTGAAGAAAAAAATTAATTTGGTGTGTATTTACAAGACAGATAATCTTCAGTTGCACCGAAAGCTTCTCCCCCTCCCCCAGTGTTGTTAATAGTTGTCAGGAATCTGCTCTTGATCTTTGGAAGCACATTGGACCTTCTGCTTGTGTGGTTGTGATAGCTTTTGCACTGGCAAAAACAGAGCAGCTGCAGATCAAGTTAATTTATTTCATCTAAAAGCAAAAAAATTACAGTCTGCATTTTGAACACTTGAACTTTTTCTTTAAGGCCTTTGCAGGTCATGTATTTTCTTCGTGTGCTTTAAAATGTAGCAGAGAGTGCTTCTGGTTTTATTTCCCACTGAAACGTAGTTCCCTTTTGGTAGTGGTTTTAGGCAACCTTTACATTCTTTTTCTTCTGGTGAACTTTGCAGCCTGGAGTTAACATTGGTATCTGTCTTGCTTCTCCCCAGATAGTCTGATTGTCAGTGCAAGGCACGTGTATTTTTTCTTTTACTTTTTTTTTTTTCAGGTTTTCAGAACACATCAGGACTGTGGTTTCTGTAATGTCTTCAGTCACTTGAATTTGCCAATGCATCTTGCGGTATCAAGCCTAGTAGTCCACTGACACTGACACCCTGATTGATAAGCAACCAGAGAGACCTCATGTAGGTGAAACCTACTGCAAGGAGGGGTTGTAAAGATACTTAGAACACCACAATCCATTTTAGGTAGCAGTGGTTCACTGTTGCACTTGAAGGCTCCGAGTGTCTTTCCACAGCATCATCTCTGGTATGAGAATATTGTGTTAATGAACCGGGTGGTGAAGTGGAGCATGCTTATAATATTTGTGGTGATTATTGGTTGAGTTGGGCTTATGCACACTGAAGATACAATTTAAAACTATCTTGATGGCTTTTATTATGAAAACAGGAAGGTGTTCGATGCTGATGTCCTGTCAGACACACAGACAGAATTAATCAACTGCACCAGTAAGGGTGGGAAATAACTAACTAGGTATCAGTTCCTCTGAAAATACCCCAGACATTGCAGTGGCAGAGTGGGTGAACTCGAGGTGATGTCGTGTTCTTAAGACAGGCAAAACTTGTAATGAGATGCAGAGACAACACCGATACAACGGGAAAAGAAATTCCTCCCCTTGGTGCATGAAAGGCCTTGGCTGTGGTGCACTGCAGTTTTAAGTCCATAAAACTACTATAAAACTGCCCTCTAGTCACATACCCTAAATTTCTGATCAAAGATAAGTAGTTCCACCAGTAATCATCTTCCCTTCTGCCCAGCTCTTCCAGCTGGGGTAGAGTTGCCTTATGGGGTGCGGTACTTTTGCAGGATGCCAAGTGAACTGAGCAACGTTCAGCTGGCTGCAGTCACCTGCTTTGAAGGTTTGCACTGCAGCTCTTCCTGAGCAGTTTGCTTTTCTTAAGACATCCTTTTAGACTTTAACCTGCAATTACACACATCACAGCAACTCAGCTGTGTGCAAGTGTTAGAATGGTTGGAATGGAGGAGCTCTTAAGTGGCACAGTTGCTTGATGTTGCTCCACAATCACCATTCCTCTTCAGTTAAAAGCGACGGGGAAATCGCTCAAGTTTGTGTGTTAGGAAAAGGAGGAGTTAGGAATGAAAGTACAGGAGTGAAGTGTTGGATTTGCTGAGATTCTTTGGTATAGCCGAGATAATGGCACATGTCCTCCATTTGGAATAGAAAACATGACTCTTAATTCTGGAGTTTGGGGTACTTTATATCTGTTGATGTTTGGGGTACCACGTGTGAAATAATTAGGGGCTGGTTGGTACTGTTGCAATGTCCTGTTCTTCAGTGAAATGGGAACCTTTCCTTGTCCTCTACTGAACGTTTTAGTCGTGTTGGCTGCTGCTGTGTTTGAAGGCAATGTGTGGGGCAGCTAGCAAGGAACTCTGCCTTCTGCTCCGTGAGGAATTGTTCCTGTCTCTGAGGAAGAGGTGCATCTCCTTCCTCGGAGATGGTGAGAAATGCATTCTCTGGCAGTGCATTTCAGTAAGGGAGGTTAGGACAAGATAGGACACATGCAAATAGAGATGGAAACTATAGGGTATTCAAGTAAAATTGTTATGCAAAGCACATGAAGAAGGGATTTCACAAGCTGTGGATCTAGGCTGACTTAGGGACTGCCATGCATGTGTTGTTTCCCCAGGGTGTTTCTCACTTTCACTGTATGTGATGGGCTTCAGTTGTATTGTAAAGCTCTGAAAGGGCAACCACAGCTGGAATTACAAGCACATGTTTAGGATTGCTTGTTCTTTATTATCTTTTTCAGTTTTTCTGTTTGATACATGCTCTTAATTAATGGCTTACAACAGCATGATGAGAGAAGTTGTGAGAAGTGTATGATTTTATGCTTGCAAACTGCCACAAGACCACTGCTGATGTTTCTGCAGTTTTTCAGTGTAAAGCTTGAGAGTGACTCTGAAACACTCTCATTGGAATGCTTGATAGCTTTTATTATTATTATTATTTTCTAGTAGAGTGACTTTTGACCTTCATCCCTCAGAGCTTGTGCCAAGAGCTCTTACAAAAGCCTTATGATTTCATTAAGGGTCTGAAAAGTTGTAGTTGGTTGTACTTAGATAAATAGTCTAGAGCATATGATAACAGATGTGTTTTGTGCTTGGTATCCACGCTGCTGAACTTGAGGGGCTAGCTAGAAACAGCCCCTCTTTTAAGGGGGACTGGAATGTACAGCATTTGCATTAGCAGCAGATACAGGAATAGAAACCAGGAGACGTTGCTCTGAGCAGTAGGTAAAAGTAGTCCATTGAAACTCTTGCTTCTCAAAATTGAGGATTTATTTAGAGGCTTAAGGAAAGATATACTCTGTTCTTTATGTACAGGTGTGCATATGTGCCTTTGGGGTATTTTGGGGTGTGGGGTTGGATTTTGAACCTTTTCCAAGTAGAGTGGGTTTTTACTCAGAATTCAAGGCTGTTTTCTTTGGTCAGTCAAAAAGGAGAGAGGGTGACATAGAGCTCTCTAGACTTCATAGCTTGATCTGCTCTTCAGTTTGTTTCACTCATGGTGGTTCTTTTGGGACCCTGCTTAAAACCTAAATTAAACAGTGCTAATCTCTTTACTTCTTAAATAAAAATTCAGTGAGGAAAGACACCCATTTGCAAGCAAATGACCATCCCCACCAGTACCAGAGTAAACCAATCCACACTTCCCAACAGCAAACTGACAGAATGCTGTGCTCTGCAGTGCTTCCAGATTTGATGTGGATTGGGTTTGAGATTAAGGAAGGATGTTTTGTCTTCTGTTTCCGTGATAACATCCTGAGGACTACAGCTAGTTATGAAAGGCGTCTGGTCCTGGTCTTTAGTCACTGTAAACTAACCCTTGGTCTCTTAGGGGAAAAACAACACTCCCCTTCCTCTATTTAAGAACCTCTTCTTGTGAATCCCATAGCACTCTGCTCTCTACATGTGCAGGCCAAGCTGTGGAGCTTTGGCTGTGACAACAATCTTTTTTTTCCCCTTTTTTGCACTCCGTTTGGATCAAGCCCTGAAATGAGGCATTGCATTCCCTGCAACATCCAAATGCTGAACAGTCATCCTTAGGCTATGGAGTTTGTCAGAATTTGCGTTTGCTTCGGCACCATAAAAGATGCTGAACATAAAAAGAATCTCACTTTTGAGAGTCCCTGCTGTTACTGAAACACTTGGGGGCCTTTTAGATGAGGGCAGCCTAATTAGAACACAAGCTGTAGCTACTTTGAGCTCTGGAAAGCTATTTTTGTTTGGGTTGTAAAATCACCAATACTGGGTTTTACTGCGTTCCTTCTGTAATGGAGATTTGTGCCTTAACCTTTTTCTTGCAAATACACAGTTCGTGGTATCTATAGCTTAACCTGTCTACAAGTGGTAGTAGTGGGAGGACTAATGTGGAGAGAATTCTGTAGGTGCTGAGACTGACATCTTGCTGTCCTTCGCGAGCAACGTGGGGAGGACTGGTGAGTTTATTACCATTTTACTTCCCTGTTTGTGCTAGTGGAAACTTCCTACACAGAAGGCAGCTTCATTGAAGATAGGACCTGTGGCAAAGTTCCCTGAGCTTTATTGACTCTTTCCAGACTCTCCATGAGACGCTTTGGAGATCACTACAATATACTTAAAAATTCTGTTGGTTTTTTTCCCCTCCTTTGTGCCATGTAAACTTAAAAAAAGGTGAGTCCTAGGTAGAGAGCGCTGTCTAGATTATTCTTTTTTTACATCTCTTTCTTTCTCCTATTATCTTAAATAAATAAGTCTTCATAAATGAGTGCATTTGCCAGAGGAGTAGTACAAGATTGGAAGGCCTGAGAGGCAGGGTTAGTCTGTGCCAAGTTCTGACCTTGTGGCTAGACTTCGTTGTACCTCAGCTAACGTAAACTTGCCTCAAGTATTGTGTTACACACACAAAATAAATAATCATCCTGGTTTTGAAGTGAAAGCTTCAGTGCTAATTCCTAGCTACATACCTCTCTTCCATCAGCCCTCACTGACAGCTGGGTGAATACTGGGTTTACCTCTAAATGTTTACGTGGAATGAGTCTCCAGTGATGAGTAGATTTGGAGGACCATACTACTTACAGTTTGGAAAGAAGTTTAGATCCTGGAGTGGCTGTGTCCTGTGACTTTCATTGTCATTTTTGGTTTGCTGTCTTTTAGCTTTGTCTTGTATTTTATTTCAGACTAGATGTCCAGGTTCCTTCAAGACAAATGGAAATAATTTCATTTCTTTAAGAAGAAAATATGTCTGAAGACAGCAGTACATTACCTAGACACTAGCCTGTTGATTTGCACAGCTTCAAAATTTGCTCTTATTGATTGCTGCTTTCAGCTGCTTGGCCTGCTGAAAATGCTGTCAGTATGAAAAGGCAGTGTGTGTGCTGTGTTCAAGTAACAGTCTCTTCAGATAAGGCTTCTGACAAAAGCACCACTTGAGGAGTGGGGAAGAAGGGCCCTTCTGCTTTGTCTTTGTTGTGGTCAGAAGATGTTCTGTAATTATTTTTTTTTTTGAGTTTGTATTTTGTGCTCTTCTGTCCTGGTTTTAGTGAGAACAGAACTAATTCTGTTCAGTGATTTTACTTTTTAGCTCAGTTCTTTTAACTAACTGCACTTTCTGAAGTTAGCAGCCTGTTTTCACAGGCAGTGTGTTTCTAGCAGTGCTAACACCCCATGTTTAGAGTTAGTACCAAGGATTGGTGTGCAGACCAAGCCACTGCTGGATCTCGTGTACCACATTGAGGGGTAACAGAAAAGTGAAAGGCTGCAGCTGCGGGGAGGAGTAGGTGGGACAGGTGACACTAAACTGACCAACAAGGTATTCCAGCCCATAGATGTCCTATTTGGTATAAAGCTGAGGGATCAGGAGGGTCCCGCGCTGTTTTGACTTGACTTGGGTTCTCTTCTGGCTTCTTGCTCACTTCTTCGAGGGCTGACACCCGAGGGCAGCTCTGTCTGTTCTGCCTTCCAGCCTGATCTCTGTGTTCCTGAACTCGGTACCAGAATCCAGCTCTTGACCACAGTTCCCATCTGCAGCTGGACCCAGTCTGGGACTTTCCTGGTGCCTGCTCCACAGCATCAGAGGCAACGGTGACATAACTGCCATCAGGGGGCAGGGGTTGGGTTCAGTACTGGTTTTATAATGTTTATATATATATTCCATTTTTATTATTTAAATTTTGAATGAAAGCTGTTCTAGTTCCCTTTTCTAATCACTAAGTCTCTCTCCCTTATTCCCTCTCTTTTCCCCTTTGGGGAAGGAGGGGGGTTAACAGAGCGTCTGCTATAGCGAGCTACCCTGACCCTAAACCATGACATCTTCTTCTGCCTTTAAAAAGATAAGCATGGCAGAAATGTTTCTGAAGTGATGATGAGAATTGGGGTGCAAATGAAAACCTCTATCCATAAAACATTATTGCATCATGTTATCATCTACGTGCATTATTTAGGCATTACATTATATCATAATACTTGGTAGTTGAGTGCAGTTTAAGAAACAATCTTTCCTCGGCCATTTCCAGTAGCACTTGTTCAATGGGTTTTAAGTGTTTCCACAGCTTTTTAAATCCACCTAGGGAGCAGGTATTCACAGTCTTAAATCATGTCTCAACACGGTGCTTTAGGTTTTCATCTGAAAGATGTGGATATTTTGCATTTCCTACACGTGATGATGATAAACTGACTTTAAGGAAAAGCCTGAGATGTTTTCGCAGTCGTGTGTTCTTGAGCTAGTCACCTTAATTAGACAATGTATCTTTTTGCATTGTTTTCGATTAATTTAAGATGAACTGTACTGTGTGTCATGAGTTAAACTAAGAAAAGAAAAAGTCTGATTTGATCTGACCTGAATCACAATTTTGACATGCAGATTACCCCAGGTTTCCCTATGATGCCATTTGCCATTTCCTCTGTGCAGTCTCCTTGTTGACGGTGTTAGGCACCCAGAGTGGGGAGGATTCACTTGGTTATGGGATTTCATGCTACATCAGGATGAGACTGGGAGCTGTAGGTTGCCAAGCAGCACATCTTGGGTTGTCTTCTACAAAACCCTGAAGAGATGAATTTGGATATCCTGCCATGAGTCTGTGGAGAAGGAAGATGGTGTACAATGGGCTGTATTGTATTTGCTCCGTCCAATCCAGGTGTAGCTTCTCTTGAAACAGCGTGTGCTTGCCGGGTTTGCAGCTAGTACCTCTCTTCTGGGGCAGAGGAGGAGCTGTTCTCTGAAAGGAAAAGCCATGTTAAAGGACCCCTGTGGAGGGTGAGAACCATCCTCTCAACCACTGTTCCACCGTGGGGCAAGTAATTGCCAGGCTTAAAAATTAAGTTGCAGAATTGCTGCCTTTGAATCACTTGTTCACTTTTTCAGGTTTAGTTCCTGTCCTAGTGTGAGTGTTGTGAGCATTTTACTTGGATTCCTGAGATACTGGGAGTGTTTTTAATATACTGCATTGTTTTCTTCATGGCAACATCAGCACAGCTTTGTCGTGGAGAAAACTCACATTGTCACCTAACAGGTTGTACTTGAGCAGTTGTTTTACCTTCTGGTTCAGTTAGCACAGAAAGAGTCCTCAAACCTCAGAGTTCAGCCAAAACTCAGAGACCTTTCTGAACAAGCCTTTTGGGTTTTGTGTTTCCACAAACCAAGCATTCTGATCAACTTGGCTAAATTCACAAGCACATAAGCATGTTTGAGGCCTTATGTTTAATGTTTGCATGTGGGAGTCAGCTTTAGAGTTGAGATATTTTCTTATGTTCCAGTTTAGTGCCTTCGTGTCCCTGAAGATTATTTGGCTTTGGGAGGTTCAAGACTGGTGTGCAACAACTCATGAGAGTGGAAAAGCTGTACTTAGAAATACTTCCTGGGTATGGAATGGAAAATGGCTGGGGATGCTTGCTGTGGGTGAACTCTCCAGCAGTGCCTTTCATCCACTCCCATGGGAACAGATGGGCTTTTGTTGATAAGAGATCTATTATCAAACTAGGAAGCTGATGGGCAGCAGTTGAGCCACTATTACAGTAAAACAGGACTGACTACGGGCTGAGGACATCACATGGCAGTACGTGTTCAAATGCAGTGCCTAAAAATACCCTTCCTCCTTCCTCCTCTCAGGAGCAGATGCCCCAGTGTGAAAGGAAGAGTCACTCTGGCATAGGCTTGATTGGATCTATAGCAGGCAAGGGGCTTGGCTGCAAAGGAATGCTTTTTGACCTATGCAAAGAGCAGCAGTTTCTGTCAGTTGTGAAGGTAAATGTTTGTGCCTTCTAGATTTATTTTTTTTTTCAGACTCTGAAGGCTGTCTCAGTTTGGAGTAGTGAATCTTTAAATTTCAGTTTGTTGCTTATTTTATCTGTATTTATTTGTGTTGGGGAAGTTTTCCAAGCAAAAATTCAGTGATACATGCAGTGCTTAAACTACATTTTGTAGCTTTTCTAAGTCTGGGAAGATCTTCCTGTAGTTCAGTTAAGAATCTTTATTTTTCTTCAAGGCATAGCACTGTTAATTTTAAGTATCCAGGTGATGATATTTATTATTATTATTTGGAAATCACTTGGAGGCCAGTTGGAGGTGTGGGATAGATGGATTTACTGGAGCCTTTGCTTCAAATGTTTTGCAGCAGCATGGTTTAATTACTTCAAGTTAGTTCTTTCTTTTAAATCCTAAACCCACTGAAATGAAAAAGAAAAAAAGAGAGCAATGTCAGATGTTTACATCTAACCTGGATACACCAGTGCAGAGTTCTTACATGTGTTCCCAACTTACTTTCTAGCTGTATTTCACTAGTGGATGTTAGTGGCATATGTTTGGGAGCTTTTTTTAATTGAAATTTTACATGCCCCTCCTGCAGTTGTCATAATAATAGCTACATAACCTCATAGCAGACACCAGAATTCCAGCCTTGTGCACGTGACTGCAAAGTTGTCCTGAATTTGAGGTACTTCAGTAGGAGTCATTTTTGCCTGACTGAGCTTTGGGAGCAGCTCCAGTGGTGTCTGTCTGAAACATTGTCAGCAGAAGTGATTTTGTTGCCATCTGTGTTGTGGAGGTGACTCCTCTTGAAATGACACGTGAACGTGGAGCTTTGTAGAAAAAGAAAACAAATAAAACTCTAGTATGTTCTGCTGCTTCTGGAGGGAGTACACACTGACAGACCCGGAAAGGGGAAACCAGGGCTGTTCAGAGGGTGACTGAGTGTGGATAAGTGCTCTGGTCTGTAATACAGGGCATGGCTAGTCTGGCTGTCTGCCAGGGTGGGAATGGAGCTGTGACAGCCAGTTAAAATGATCCTAGAAAGGACAACCGGCTGTGAAGATACCTCAGTCTGGCTGTGAAGCAGAGAGAAGTCCTTGGAGCAAACAAAACCCCTGAAGGGGGTAGAGGATTCAGTATTACAGCAGAAGTCCCCTGAACAGGTTGCAGATGGCTGTGTGTAGGCAGTTCACCTTCCTGTGCCTTTTATCCAGCTATTTCTTTCCTGGTCACAAAGCTTCACACATGCCTCAGCAATGCTCCCTTGCTGGCAGTTGGCTTCTGGCCAAGCATTAATGAGTACCCCAAGCCCTATGTGTTTTGGCTCCTCCATATCTATTAGCATATCTTCAGAGAAAGATAAAACTCATTAAAGTAATTTGCATTTGGGCACCAGAATTTCTGATCATTTTTAACACCTACTGCCGAAAGCACAAACACATGGTAATGGCCTTCCTATGAAGCCACAGTTTACCTATTTCTTTTTAGTCCTAGAAAAAGAACAGGCTGCTGCATCCCTTAACCCCTCTCTGCTGGGGATGGAATGAGCGTGTGGTTCCAATCTCATCAAGTGTTCCATGTGAGCTTTGATAAAGGAATGCACACTACTGCATCAGATTCAGCTTATTAGAAATGGCATCGAAACGTGACTCGGTGTTGGGTCGTGAATGACTTCAGTGATGGTGGCTGGGCTGTAGAACAACCCAACGTCCTGCTCATTCCAGCTCTGTGTCAAAGCCTTTGCATAACTCGGTTGCAGATCTGGGCTTCAACCAATCTCTACGCAGCTGGCTTTTTTATACATCTGTTTTTAACCTCCATCTTCCCTGCTCAGGATCCCAGAGCTACCTGCTGGTGTCATCTACCTGCATTTCATATCCTGGAATGTTTTTTATTTCATTCCATATCCTATCCTGCCCAGAGTGCTGTCTTGCCATCAGTGCAGCGGCTGTGAGGGACGGGCACCGTTGCTTAAAGGCAACTCAGCAGACGTCAGCTGATCTGCAGCAGCTCTCCATGTGCAAGCCTTTACCTCAGAGCTGTAACAGAACTACACTTGAACTGCTCCTGGCCTGTGGTCAGATTAGCCTTGCTAAGTGACTGAACTGTCGTGAGTGTGAAAATGGGGCTTGTAAATACATCAATGGAAGCCCAGAGCGGTTGACTGCACAAAAGGTAGCTTGAATATTTTTATCCATGTAAAAGTACTTGGGATCTTTTAAGTATTGAAATCTCTTCAAATGAATGTATCCTGAAATGGACCATAAAAGTAGCTATCTTTGTTCAGCTGAAGGTCTGTAGACGTGAGCCTGCTACTGTGCTAGTTCCCCAGTGGAAGTGCTGGCACCTGGGGGGTGAACATCCCACCATCAGCCTCTTCGGCCGGGAGCTGAGGAGTGACTCTTACCCACTGAAATCCACTGAGGAGGTGCAGGTTCTGTTCTCTTTTTCTTTACTGGCTTTCATTTTGGTAGGTGGTGAGGTTTTTCTCTTTTATACGTAGCAGTCAATGAGGCAGATTAGGGTGTTGCTATCTCACGGATTTTTGAAAAGCAGCAAACATTGACCTTTAGAGTTTGATTTTCTGAAGCACTTTTGTCAGCTGTAAGAATTTTAAGGCCTGCACTTGCAGATTCTTATCAACTTTTCCTTTTTTTTATTTCCTCTCATAAACCTTCCAAAACAGAAAAACTATGAGACAGCAGGAAAAAAAAGTCAGAAGGAGCAATAATGGCTTATGAAGGCTGTGGTGGATACTTCACCATAGCTGCATGTGTGTGTAGTGTGAGATCTCTAGATCTGCCTTCAGCTTGGCTTTTTGCATTTCCTCATCTTCGGGCAGTGCTAATCATGTGATACTTTTGTGACTTTGAGCCTTTAAGTGTATCTATCTTTCTTAAAAAAAAATCTCGGATCAGGTTTTTTGTTGGCCACTGGTGCAGAGTTAAAGAACCTCAGAAAGCTGAGAACGAGTCAGAGTGCTCGGGGAAGAGTGTGGTTGTGCTGCTTGATTTTAAAGAGGGGAGCAGGTTCTGTTCAGTGTTTACTTCCAACACCAAATAAAATCCCTTTGAGGAGGGATAGGTTCAAACTATAGCATGGCTTTATTTACAGAAGATAATACTACTTTAAGAGGCTGCCTTCAGCAGCGTGCCAGGCTTGCCTGTTGCTCTGGACCAGTTGACAGAAGCTGTGAAGAATGAAGCACCCAAGTTTTTAAAGCAAGTATTCTTTGAAGTAGCAATTTGTGGGGTTTTTTTAAAGCTACCTATTCACATGGGTCTGTTCTTGTGACTCCTGATCTTTCTTTCAGTTTAAAACAAAGTTATACTCAGAGAAGAAAAAAAGAAACTCTTTGTCTACATTTGCTGGTTTTGTGTTTAATTTGCCTTATTAACATAAACAATGCTCAACAGGCAAGTCCCTGTTTCTGACGTCTGATTTAACCTGGTTTTAACTTGGATCAGCAAAACCATCTGAGGCTGTCAGAGTTTTAGCTGCAGCTGGCCCTGTGCTGATGTTCTCATGAGGGAGGTTTGGGTTTTTCATAAAATTCTCTGTAATACAGATGTTGCCTAGAATCTTTGAACGTATCCAGTGTGCAACAAGTGCAAAGGCAGAGAAGCTGGGTGAAATGACTTTTATGCTGAAAGCATCAGATTTGTCAGCTGAAATCAGGAAGAAGGGATCATTAGAAATGATAAAGAATCAGAAGTTCTCAGCTTGCAGACTTTGGACAGAATATTTTTTTGTGATGACAGCCAACTTAATCTTTGGCACGGATCTCAGTCTGGTGATGTTGTTGAAGTACCTGTGGGCTTACCATGACTTTCTTAATAAGACATGGGGGGGTTGGCACTAAAATCCTTTGGCTATTTTAAATTACTCATCCAGCTTTTTGTTTACCACAGTTCTGAATGCTCATGAGATGCAACGGAGTGGGGTGACTTGCACCAGTTTTTTAGTAGGCTCATCTTACAAGAGCAGTCTTTGAAACAAGAATGGGAAGAATAATCTAGTACCTTCATCAGTTTTGTGGTATCTCGAAATGCAGCAAGCTTATTTTTTTGTTTTACTTCCTTCAGGTTTTGAATGAAGAATGCGATCAGAATTGGTACAAGGCAGAACTCAATGGAAAGGATGGCTTCATTCCCAAGAACTACATAGAAATGAAACCACATCCGTAAGTAGAGCTTGGTTGATACACTCTCTTGCTCTTACTGCTTGTTTTCTTTGTATCAGTTCATGTATTTCTGCTGTCTTCTACTAAACTCTTGTTCTGCCAACCTTTGATAACCTTCAATGTCTGAACTAGAAAACAGAAACTGTAGGTAACAGATTCAAAGGGGAAAAAAAGTTTTAGGAAGGAGCAGCAAAAGCTGTAATCGGGTTTTTACAAGGAGCTGTAGTGTGCCAGTCACCCACAAAAAATGACAGTTGCTGTGTTAATTGTTGGCTGTAATTATATCATGAAGATATTGCAGTTAAATCCAGTCAAGAACTATTTTTCTAAGGGCTCTTTTGAAATAGCAGAAGGAAGCTTCTGAGGGACTGTGCCCAAAGAAGGAGCAGTGGTGTAGTGCTTCAGGGCAGCCAAGTGGAAAGGGAAGCAAGGATGCACAAGAAAATTCTGAAATTGTTTAAAGCCTTGTCTGCTGCAGTAACATGTCTGGTTTACCCTGCTCGTGCTAGTCCACTGGAGATCACAAATGTACATTGCAAATTCTCTCACTGATCTGAATCATTGTATGTCTGTCTTCTCATAACAGTTGTGCAGGCATCTGAGTTACACTGCAGTGATGTCTCCTGTGATAGTGATCAGTTTGGTCTGAAATCATCCATGGTGTTTTGTTTTAGAGGAATAGAGCTATCAGATTTTCACTTTTTGATATCAAAAGGAAATGAACAATATCTGAGCCTGCAAGTGGGTGAATTTGGTAGTGGTTTTTAAGCATAGTTAATTGGACCTTTTCTGAAGATGTTTAAACTGCTGATGGCAGCTGGGTAGAGTTAGCTCCGTGTGTCAGCAAGGCTGGGAGCCTTAACTAGTGCATTAACAACCCTGGGAAATTATGCAAAAGTTTTTATAGCATAATGTTTGCTTAGCTGTAGTTCAGAGCTCTCTTAGTAGTCATACAGGTCATACAAAAGGCAAATTGCAGGCATCTGACCTGGAGTGAGAAAGAGACTGTTCCTTTTCTCAGGCTAGTATCAAATCGTGTTGTGGGAAGGTGGCACGAGAGCTTTTCAAGAGCATTTGGAAAGAAAACAACTGAAAATGGCTTTAAATCCTGTTCTAGGATTCTAGGCTGGATTCCTCCAGCCCCACAGCTTGTCCTAAGTGCAGTGTTTCTTCTTGCTTGTATTTTGTAAATCTGAACAGTTTTGCTTTGTAACTGCACAAGTGAGGCTGAAAGGAAAATGTGTGCCTCTCGGTCACCAGCTGAGTCACCTGGCTTCTGAAGGGTTAATGTGAATTGCCACATCAATTAACAAAGCAAAGATGTGAGTAGACATACTCGAGAAGAGCTGCAGGAAGCTCTGGGTAGGAAGGCTTCCTGTGAAGGCAGAGCAGTGCAGATCAGTTCCAGGACTTGCTGTTCTCCCTTTAAGGGAGCAGGGGAAGAATTTGTGTTTATGAAACACAAGTGATTTTGAAAACCTTTATGTTCAGGCGTTTGTGTTCATAATCAGCTTTTCTTGAAGGTGCTGATGAAGCCTCAGTTTGCATTATTTTAACTTCACGTGTAAGTGCTGACTGGCTGAGTTTCACCTACATTACAGAACTGGTTGGTAACAAGTGTTATCAAGCTTAGACCTTCAGGGAAGCAATGCTGTGCTCTGTTTCTTCAGCCTAGTTCTCCAGGTGTGAGTTTTGACATGCTGTGCTTTTTTGTTCACTTTGTCAGTCATTCTGGAGCAAGGATTCGTACGGGCACAACACTTCTGCTGCTTTTCAAGTGTGTGCATAGGTAGACATTAGTCCTTCAGAATAACATCCTTTGTTTCTTTCATCTATTGGATTTCTTTTAATCTTTTTTTTTTTTTCTTATTTAGAATTCAAGGTTAGAATTCCAGAGTAATTCAAGAATTACTCTGAACTACTAAAGTGATAGAGAAGTCATAAAACTGCAAGGGAGTTCCAGAACTGCGGAGGGTGTTTAGTCTTTTTATTTAAGGTGCCTTAGAAACGACTGGCTGAAAATTTAAGAATTTGCTGTTGTTACTTTGAAAGTGTTGCTTCCTTTAACTGAATTGTGCACTTCTACTTTGTAGTGATTCCGTGGAATTTAGGGGAAAAATAGGTTATACTTCTGAGGCTTCAGGAAGGATTATAGATGTTCTGTTGAGCTCTTTCGGGCTTTCCTTATATTTTACAGAGGCAGGTGAAGTGTTTGGGGTTTGGTTTTGGTTTTTTAAGATGAGGCTTTCATTTCCAAGTCACATGTGAGTAATTGAGAATTATTTGACAACTAAATGGAATTAAAACACTTTATAAACAAGAACTGTGGGGAGATACCTGAAGTCATAATATTAAGCTTGTTTTATGTAACATTTGGCAGAGGCAAAATTCAGGACTTCCTCATCGTTCTCAAAATTGTGCCAAAAGCCCAAGAAATAAAATACTACCTTTGTATTCTGAAGAATTTTCACATAATGGTTTCTCTTGGTTGAGTTTTGAAGGCTGTAGAGTGGACTCTCCCTCTGCTGTCTCTGCCACAGGGGTACTAAATGCTGTGAAGTTCTTTATCACTGGAAACAGAATGGTTATGAGAAAGCTTTTCTATTTCACGGGATAAAAAAAGTACCCAGCAAGACTTGCAAAGCAAGTAAAAGATCCCTGGGTGGTCGAGGAAACCAAGTTAGTAAACAAGATGTATTATTTTCAGTGCCAAAATGCATTTCATAGTGGAACTGCATAGTTGAGTGGAGTGGGATACCCCTTTTACACAGGGGATTAGCCTAGAGTTGCTTTGTTGAGTGTGTTGCGTATTGTAGAAATACATCTGTGGACTTGTCAACCTTCATCTAATAAAAGGATGTGGTTTTGTGTAGCCTTCTATGGTGAGCAGATACTGAAGACAGCCAGGGAGAGGAACGAGGGCTGCCAGTAGCCAGAGAGTCTGGTAATCAAGTAATCAGTGGTCCTTCACCACTAGAGAAAGCTTCCTCTTACAGAGAAAGATCTGGTGACTTTGTGAAAGCTTCAAATTCTCTTCAGAACGACTCTTTCAGGGAGGATTCTGCAACTTCTGTCTTTCTGCTGCACCAAAACCTTCACTGTAGAAGGCACACTTTGTGAGTGGAGCTGTTGTTATTAAAAGGCTCTCCTCTTAAGGTCAGTCATCTGCAGGGTTACAGGCTGTGGTAAGGGTTCCCATCCTGTGTGATCTGTTACTCAGAACTGAAAGCTGTACTTTTTGCTTATGAAGATGGTTCTGCTTTTCCCACACCATGTGACCTCCCACTCAGTCCTTGTTTGCCTTTAATCTTGGATTTGTCTGGAAATGCAAATGTGGGTAAGAATCCCGTGACCAGGGGTTGCTGGTCAGTGCTGACGATCCCTTTGCCCCAGGTGGATTCACCCTTGGTGTCCCAGAGCTGCTCAGCCTGGGGCTTGGACTCCCCTGCAGCTACCAAGAATTTTGGATGTGTCTTCTGTGGTGTAGTTATTTCACGTGACTGCTTATGTGAAATCTGCTAGATTGTCCTGGCTGTAGGAGAAGCTAAGAAAACAGGCTCCTGAAACAAGTATTCTCAGCATCTTTCCTAGAGCTGAGTTGCATACCCAGCTCAGTGCTCCTCTGCAATGAAACAGAGAGACCTTGAGGGAACTTTTTTTTTCTTGCTTGGTCTGCATCTAACTCCACTCCTGGCAACTGCCTTAGCTTTCTGACATATGATACCTGTCATTGATCACAGTGCTCTGGCAGGGGTCAGAAAGATTGGAGTCAAGGCTGCAGGAACCACCAGCTGCCAAATGAAGCTGCTCATTCTGTCTTCTGAAGTAGTCATGTCTTACCACCTGATCCAAGAGAGACTAGAAATTGGGTTTGATATGACATGCACTTTCCATTTGTGCAGGATGGGTCAATCTATAGATAGGATATTGTTTCTACAGCTGTAATGTTTCTGAACTCCCAGTGTTTCCCTTGCATTTTGCAAATGCTACTTTTTAGAAATATTTCTGTGCACTAAAATAGTGATGGTTTTGTGCTTGAAGTTTCTACATTGTCTGCTCTGCAAATCATGGCTAGGGCATGGCTGACTTCTCCTTAAGAGGCATAAATAACAAAGGAGACTACGTAGTTACTCCAACTGACTATCTTTGGGTACTAATAGTGAAATAAGCTGCTATATCATAGGGAAGTTCAGTAGTAATCAGCCACCGGCACAGGACTTCTTTGTGTTGTCTCTGACTTGATGACATCATACAGTTTGGACAATTAAAACTTTACATGTAGAGACAGGAGATTTTAGTGATGGAGGTAGTGATTTGAGATTCTTTCCAGGCATTTACTCTGTTTGTCTTCAGGTTATGAGGCCTGATGACTAAGGTATCAGTGCAGAGCACAGTAGAGATTTTAACGGTGCCCAAGGTTGTGGCCAGTTCCCAGGGTCAGCCTCACAAAGCAGGGCTTTGCTGAGGAGGAGTTGTGTACATGAGGTTCTGGTTGTGAGGGTTTATATGCTAAACTGCAGATACAGTAGGGTGCAAACCAACATGAATAATGCATGAAATTGAGCATATTTTTTTTTCCACCTCTGAAAAATAAATCCTGTCATGTAAGGATTTCACTCCTGTTTATACTGGGTGAAATGGGGCTACTGCAAGCACCTGCTTATCAAGTAACGTTGCTTCGTTGCCGGGATGAAACGTGGGAAGTCGCGTGGTTCAGCAGCCTCCACTGAAGTGGCAGCAAGGTGCAGTGGAGTTAGGAATCACTTCATCTCTGTGTCAATATCAACATCTGGCTCTTCTGTGAAAAGATTTAAATTCCTAACTTTTCCTGTCGTTTCTTTTCCTCACTACACAGGTGGTTTTTTGGAAAGATTCCCCGAGCAAAGGCTGAAGAGATGTTAGGCAAACAGAGACACGATGGTGCCTTCCTCATCAGGGAGAGTGAGAGTGCTCCTGGGGACTTCTCTCTCTCAGTCAAGTAAGTAATGGCCAGAAGCAATTGCCTGTGGTAATCAGGCCATTTACTGCTTGTTTGGACTTGTGAGTAAAGGGCAGGGGATTGTCAATACTGAGGAGCAGGAATAATCTTTCAGATCCCCTATAGCATTCCTGTTCTTCCTGTGATACTTTTGTATTCTCTCTCAGATAGAACAAATATGCTCTGGTTTGTAATGAGCTTACAGGGATGAGGTGGTGGCATATTGCTGTCTGGCTTAGGTAGTCCCAGGCATATCTGCTGGTTTGTTTATGGATCCCATTCCTCCTCCTCACAGCCACAATGTGCCCAGCCTGTATTTGTTTTCTCCATCTTCTGTGTAGTACACTTCCAAAGAAGTTTTTCATGTCTGCTTGGCAAATGCTTTTGGGATATTCATGTTGTCTGGTACATGGCATTGTGGAAACAGGCCTTGGATCTCTCACAAGTGCCTACCATGTTGGTAGAGCTCAGTCTAGTAACAGTGGAGTGAGAGGGAGCAGTCCTCAGCCTTGAACAACCTTAGGAGAAGTACTGGCTGTGAACCAGCAGGACTTCCTGCTCTCAGCCATGGCCCACATACTGCTGTGCCACCGACCTTGCCCACCTGAAGTCACTGTAAAATAGAGGTGATAGAAACTTGAAAAAGTATGTGATGTAATTTAACCTGGCTTGGGGCTGGGAGGGATTCTGTCCTCAGCAGTTGATTTTGCCTTTTTTATTTTCTGTAATCTTCCCCCTTCCTCCCAGAAGGAACAAGATTTTCTTTAGAATGCTAACAGTATTTTTTGACTATTCACACACGATTCCTAGTTAGCTCTATTTTCTGTGGCTATCAGTGATCTGTCTCAACAGGATTGGGGTTTTTTTTCCTGGTCAACTTTGGTCTGCAACCAAATTTTTGTCCTCCTGTACAGCAGCACTGAGTCATGCCAACAAAATGGATTAAAGCCCCTGATTTTAGAGGTGTTTACATTTCTGTCTGGGGTATGATCATCTGAGCTGGAATACTAGATCTGAATGGAAGCTTCATTCCAGAATGTGCATTCCTTTAAGAAACAAAGTTCTGCTAGCATAGCTCTGCCTACCTGTTAGCGTAGGGTTGCCATCTGGTGGTAGTTTCTCAGTTGATTTATTTTTTTTTCTTGTCTGTTTAATTTGTAAAAGTCTTTTTCCTAAACAGTGATCTGAAGGATTTGAAATGGTGAGAAGCTCTCGGGTTGAGGAAGAGAGAGCAGAAGCAGTACCCATGAATTGTTTCGTGTTAGCTTTGTAGCCAAGATAGTGTCTGCTTTTTCAGCCAATGTATAGAAGCCGTGCATGCCAAGTGGGGAACAGTTGTCTTCTGTTTTCAGTGGTTTAGACTGAAGTAAAAATACCGATGTGCTGTCGGTCTGGAAAATCCCACTGGACTTCTTGGGAGTTCCTCTTTATTCAGGATAAAATTGTTGGAAGAGCAGCTTCAACTAAATACCATCATTTGTCAGAAAGAATTGCTAATGCAGAATGGAAGCTGCTGTGGTACCTGTGCAGCACCACCTTTCGAGCAGTTTGAGGTTTGGGGTTTGGTTTTGTTTCAGGACCAGAGAAATCTTTTGTTTCGCAAGACGCTCGTTTTGCGTAAGTCCAGACCGGCTGCCAGGAGAGACAATCCCACCCTCCCTGCAGCAAGGTTTTCCCTGTGATAAACCTATAATGGAACAGGTGCCTCTCTATTGTATTGTCACACACGGCCACTGGTGCTGTGTGAGGGAGGGACTGAGACAGTGAGAAGTACAGGACCACAAGCAAGAGCAGCACGAACCTAAACTGGGTCAGTTGTGAAACTGCCGCACGTGAAGATCTGAACTGAAGAGCTTTTACTGTTTAACTTCCAAATCTCCTCTTTGGGAGCATGAAGCAGAAGGAACCATGGGGCAGCTACTTTAACATGACCTTGTATTTGCACTGCAAAGGCTGTGGTCTGTCCCCGGGGTGTTCTGTGCACTTGTTCTCAGAGACTCAGGTGCCTGCACACAGACATCAAGAAGCTCGTGGACTGGGTGCCAGCTGCGTGCTGCTGGAAGGTAAAACAAAAAGCTGAAATATTGTATGTCATCCAAGAGGCAGTGTTGTGACACATCCTTTATGAAAAGACCTCAAACTTCTGCAAATTCAGAGTGCTTTGAAAAGCTGGTTTTAAACCAGAGTCCTATTATAAGAAAAGCAAGTGTGAAGCTTGCAGGATTGTTTTCAAAAGAAATTCAGTATTTGGATCCTCTCTCTCATGACCAGTTTCTGCAAAATCCAGTCGACAAGTGGTTTGCCAGACATCGTTTTTTACAACAAACAATTAGTATCTATGTTGAGTGTCGTTGACAGTTTTCGCTGTGCCTTGAAGGACCTTTTTGTTCCAAACTCTGCTGGTGATCCCAAGAGAGGAGTACTCGGTGACTAATAATGTGCTTTTTTGGTGTTTTTCATTTTTTTCCCCACAGGTTTGGAAATGATGTGCAGCACTTCAAGGTGCTTAGAGATGGGGCTGGCAAGTATTTCCTCTGGGTGGTGAAGTTCAATTCTTTGAACGAGCTGGTAGATTATCACAGATCCACATCTGTCTCCAGGAACCAGCAAATATTTCTCCGGGACATTGAACAGGTGCCACAGGTAAGAGAACTGTCTTTATAGAGTGCTTAGAGTAAATGAACAGGGATGGAGGGAAGCTGACTGACATTTTTCTTGTCTGTGGAAGTGTGTTTAGATTCCCACAGCCAGAATTGCACCGGTGAATAAGCTGGGAATTTGTGCAAAGCCTACCTGCTAACTCCCTAAATCTCCCCTTCAGTTCTGGCCAAATGTATTGCTGAGGTTTGAACGTTTGGCTTGTGTTGATGTTTATGGATACTGTTGCAGGAAGGTCATCTGATTCCTGTGGATTAAAATGGGCTTGCTCCTGTTTTAGGGCATAGTGAGAAAGGATAGTTCTCTTTATACTGGTTCATATCCAGAACAGTACCCCTCAGAACAGCCTCAGTGAAGCTCTAGTACTGGTCTTCCCTGAAGAGGTGGTTACAGGTAGCAGCATATGGAACATGTCTAGCCTTCTGGTTTGGATCTAGGCAGTGTTACAAGAAACCAAAAGCTCCTGATAAGTGCCAGCAGAGCAGCTTGTGTGTGTCTATCTCTGTTTTGTTCCGTTTCCCAGGGCAATCAGAATGTTGAGTTGCACATAACTGGATTTTTTGTCAATTTTGGCTAAGTCTTTCCACTTCCATGCGCAGTGTTCTAATTCTTGCTTGAAGACAAGAGGTGTGGAGTTCATACTACTCTGCAGGTGCAGCAGGCACCCTCTGCCCCAGTTTGTCCAAGTTAACATCGGGCTCTGTTTGGTCGGTGGTGAACAGATGAGAAAACAGCTGGTGGGAAATGGCAAGCATGAAGACACTGTTCTAGCCTCACCTTTTTAAGAATGCCAGTGCATTTTACATGAACTGATGGCTTTTCCATAAGACTGGAAGTATTTGCTGACCAGGCAAAATGCTCTGTGACAGAATTTCTTGATATTGGAGAGTTTGAAGGAAAATGGGTGAAAATGCCAACATTCAGTTTTTAGGGGGAACTTTGTGCATCACCGTGTTAGGTAGATTAGTAATGTGCATGCTGCCAGTGGGTGAAAACAGGATGAATAATCCCGAAGACTATTGTATTACAATTGACCTACTGTAAATCTGTACTCTGGAAGACTGGAAAGTGCTAGGAAAACATCTGAGTCATCCGTTGTCTTTATTTCATCTCTTGCACAGAAGTTTGACTTTCTTCTCTGGTCTTCTATAGACGGTGCTTTCCTATCTTAGCCTCTCATTACAGATGTTGGAAGCTGGCTTGCAGGGAAATGAAACAGCCCAAATGTTTATTGCCAAGATCCTGCCCGAGGGAGCAGGTGTCTGGGTGCTGTGGCTGATTCTCACTTTGTGTATCTTTTTTTTTCTTCCCCCTTTCAGCAACCGACATACGTTCAGGCCCTGTTTGATTTCGATCCCCAGGAGGAAGGAGAGCTGGGCTTTCGTCGCGGAGACTTTATCCAAGTCCTTGACAATTCTGACCCCAACTGGTGGAAGGGAGCCTGCCACGGACAGACGGGCATGTTTCCACGCAACTATGTGACCCCAGTGAACCGGAACATCTAGAGATAAATATTAGAGATTATTTAAAGAAACCAGAGAAACAGTAAATACACATACAGAGCCTAACTGCAGCCAGTGACCTAAAATCACACGGCGATAAAACCTGAGTCACCTTTCACCGTGAGGTGATCCTCCTTCACTCAGTACGGACCTTCAGGGGTGGGGGGGGTGGGGGGAAGAGGTCAACTTACACACCAAAACTTATCTTTAAAAAAAAAAAAAAAAAAAAAAGAAAGAGAGAAAAAGAGAATAACAGATTTCCTCAGCTGCTCCTGGGTTACCCCCTTTCATTCACTCTTCTTGTTTCCCCCTCCTCCTCTGTCCATCAGTGCATGAAGTTTTAATGCCATATAAAGTCCTAGCCATGCAGTTAAAGGAAAAGGGAGAAACTCTGCTGGTATTTTCTCTCTCTGCAAATGGTCTTCATTTGACATGAAGGGACATGAGAGAAGAACCAAATCCACAGTCCTGCCTTTAGAAAAAAACAAAAATCATCAGTCTCTGCTTTTGCCTTCAACATTCAGCTCTTCTTGCCTGGGAAAGATGAGGTATTAATCTAATTTTTATTGTCTCTTCTCCTTTGGCACTTTCTTCTGAAGCTCAGCGGCTTCCAAGCAGGGGAAGGGAGAAGAGTTGGGTGGCTTTTTGTTTGTTTTGTCTTGTTTTTTTCCTTTGTTTTTTGGGTTTTTTTTGAGAGTCACAGAGCTGCTTTGAGAAACTCCAACGTACAACTGAAGTCTGTTAATGCTGTGCCGACAGCTTTTTTGTTTTTTCTTAAAGGTGTACGGTTGAGCACATTCTGTAATTTTTTCCATAGTGCCTTTCCCTTATTTTTTTTTATTATTATTATTTTTTAAGTTAAAAGGACAGTCCAGAGCTTTTCAGAGGGTTTTTTTCTGCCTATGTGTAAATAAATAAAAGAGGGTGGTTTTATCAATGGACATTTGAGAAAAATCTACAAACAAGAGATGGAGCTTTAATCTTGAGATTTGTCTTGCTGTTCAACTTCCCTTATTCCAAGGAAAATAAAGTCAAGGCATTCAAGTGGCAGCTCAAGCTACTCAGAGGTGGGGAGCTGCAGCCAGGAGCCTGAAAAGTAAGAGAAAGGGGGAAGTTATGACCAGGGAAAATGAGGAAGAATATTTTGGGGAGGGAGGGTTAAGGGGGGAATTTGAGAAGTAATAGTCCTGATATGTCATATAAAATGTACATTCCTTTGATGGAAAACTTTATAATGCAGAGAAACCTCAAGAAATAGTGCTTGAAAAAAAAAAAAACAAACAAAAAACAAACCACAACACTTTATGCTATTAGTGAATGTTTCTACGTGATGCATGTAATCAGCCTGTCTCTTTGGCCTGGATAGGGAATATTTGCAGTCGTGTTGCTCTTTGAAAAGTGGGGTTGGCATCACTGTTCTCCAGTTCCTCCTCCCTCCTCAGGTCAGTGTTACTGTTGAAGTAGATTTCCCCGCAACCCCGCTCCCCATTCACAGCAGGCTGTGTGATGACTGTAATCCCCACCCCACACCCTGATGGCATTTAATGGCATTTCTTGTGGCCGTTTCCTCCTCCATGCGAGCAGTGTGACCTTAAATTGGACCGAAAGGAAAGGAAAGGAAAGCGATCAAGCCGCACCGCTCTCTGTGCCAATCTTCAGTTGCGTTGTTTTTCCTTTTGATGGCCGTTTGGCTGGATCCCTTCACCCCACCAACGCATCCAAAAACCGCAGCGGAGATCTCCTCCTGCCCTGCCCGAGCACGGGCAAACTTTTGTTGGAGGGTGCCTTTTTTTGTACTAAGTGTTACAAATGTTTTATTCCTGAGACGGACTCTGCCTTACACTTTAATTTTCCAGCAGATGAAAGAGAGAGCTATCCTGTAGAGTATTACTTTCTCCCCCTCTCCTTGCTAGCTGTCACTCACTTTCTTCCTTCTTTGTAAAGTGATTGGAAAAGGAATCTATGGCATTCTACACCTGGACCATTTGATTGTTTCCTTATTTTGGAATTGGTGTATATCATGCAGCCTTGCAGACATATGTCTTGTGTGTGTATATATATTAAAAAGAAAAAAAAAAAATCAGTGTTTAAATAAAAAAGGCCTATGTACTTAATCTTTTAACTCTGCAGCAGCATTTGGTAGATAGTAATTAACTGTGAATAATAAATATACATTGAATTCTTCACTTGAGCATCTGTCTGTTATTTCAGTTAACTGGCCAAAATACGAGGGACCGAGCTGGTTTATAAGGTACTAAAGTGTTGTGGGGGGGAATTCTGTAGCTGAGTGTAATGTACAATGGGAAAAAGGCCACGGGAGGGTTGGGGTTGTTCTTTAGCAGTTGCTCTGGGTTATTATGCTTGAATACAGAATGGGGAGGGCGTTTGTGGTTGCTCAGAAATGCCTGGAGATTCCTGTGATTCCGTTCTTTATTTTTCCTTTGTTCCAGTAAAGTCAACACTCTTGTGTGGGTCAGAGCTCTTGCCTTTTTTGCGGTGCTCTAACACACACAACACACATACGATAACACACAATGCTCTAACACACGGTGCTCGGAATCGCCTGTTACTCGTACTTGGGGTATCTGCTGCCATGCTTAGAAAACCCTTCCTTTCCTTGTGGCTCGTAAAGGGCGAGGAAAGGTCTATCGCCTTGGGCGAGCGTCAGCCCCTGGCCGCGGTAGCAGAGCCCCCGGCACCAACCCCTTGCCCCGGGGCTTTTCCCCTTCCTGCTCGGCAGCCCTGGGCGGGGGGCTGCAGGAAGAGCCTCGCTCCCCAAGTGTTTTCCTGCCGGCCCCGGCGGAGCAGCAGCGCGGGAGCAGCCGGAGCCCGGTACCCTCGGTGCAGGCGCTGTCTTTACAAGCGCCGGGAGCTCGGGGCCGGGCCCTCGCCATTTTGGACCCGCGTTTCTCGGGCGGGGCCCGCGGGGCGGGGCCGCGGGACTACATCTCCCAGCGTGCCTTGCGGCGCGCAGGCGCAATGCTGCGCGAGGCGCCGGCGGGTGAGCGGCGCGGCGGGGAGCCGGCCCCCCCCTCCCCCCCCTCCCCCCCCTTCCGGTGCCTGCCGCGGGGCGGGGGGTGCGGGCAGCGGGCCCGGCGGTGCTGTGGGCCCGGGAGCGCGTTGCGGTGAGGAGGGGCTGCGTGTCCCTTGGGGGGGGGGAAGGGTTGGCGGGCGGGGGGGTCGGGTGGGCCTTGGGGGTGGGGGCACCGCCGGGATGGG
>WTSP01010255.1:0-11520 GCA_025331215.1 Actenoides lindsayi
CAGCAAGCCCGCTGGCACGGCTCACAGCAGGACTTCTGGCATGGGTCACAGCAGACAGTCTGGCACGGGTCACAGCAGGACTTCTGGCATGGGTCACAGCAGACAGTCTGGCACGGGTCACAGCAAGGCCTCTGGCATGGGTCACAGCAGGACTTCTGGCATGGGTCACAGCAGACAGTCTGGCAGGGGTCACAGCAGGACTTCTGGCATGGGTCGCAGCAGACAGTCTGGCACGGGTCACAGCAGGACTTCTGGCATGGGTCGCAGCAACAGGACTGCCGGCATGGGCTGCAGCAGATGGTCTTCTGGCACGGTTCGCAGCAGATGGTCTTCTGGCACGGTTCGCAGCAGATGGTCTTCTGGCATGGTTCGCAGCAGATGGTCTTCTTGCATGGCTGGGTGCAGCACACAGTCTTGCTCTTCACAACGGAGCAGCAACCAGTAGAGCACATGCTGTTGGTGGTGTGGTTAAAGGTGGAAGGAGTGAGGACCTGCAACACAACGTACTTTCAGATACAACTCATCTGTTCAAGTACATAGATGGGGATTATTTCAGAATACCAACGCTGCTGTCCAGGCCCATGGGTGATTGCCATATCACACACCTCTTCCTAGTTGTTCGTCTTGAGCTGCAGAAGATCTTTACAGAAACCAAGCCACCTGTCACCCTCCCAGCAATACTTATCTGTCTTTTGGACTATTCTGCAACCTAACTTTCCTGTGCTCATCCGTGAAGGTCCTTCCTTGAATTTCCACCCCAAGAAGCTTATTTTCCACTCTTTTCTCTCTACCAACTGTCTTTTGCAAGAAACAATAGACCAACAGGCCAGAAGGAACTAGACTTCAGAGACAGCTGAAGATCATAGAACCCTAGAATACTTTGGGTTGGAAGGGACCTTGGAAAGTCAACTAGTCCAACCTGCTACAAAGATCAGACACAAAGACACATTTCAATCTGTTGCTTGACCCAACCAAAAGGAGATCCATTGCTACCAAAGAAGGCTGCTAATAGGTAACACTTACCTTGCTAACTGAGCAGTGCAGTTGAGTGAGGAGCAAAGGGACGGGGAGACCTTTTATTTAGCTCGAAATTGTCCTGACGGAAATGAGGTACCCCCCAGCAATTCGGAATTTATGCACTAAGCCTATACTTATTTGTTGAATGTGCCTTCATCTATTTAGTCTTTGCCTCATTGTTTTTGACCAACCCCTCAATTTTGTATTATTATCAATTTGTTCAGTAAATTTTTTACAATTTTTTAATGTCAAGTTAATTCTGCTGTGATGCTCATGAATGGCTTTGAAGATGTGTTTCTGCTCATTTTGCATATGGTAACATGGTCACGTTGAGATGCTGGGTGGCTTGGTCAGAGCTAGCGAGTGCTTAATTAACATAAAAATCATAATTAAGATTGAGGAGCAGTGGATTCCAGAGGCGTGCAGAGACCTTCTGGATGTCAGGCGCTCCTCAATATGATTTTTTAAATTCAAAGTCCAGCAAGTGTAACTCCATGACTGCATGCTTTGGTTTCAAATGCGGAAATGGTGAAGACCAATGTCATTCTTTGGGGTCTCTGGTCATCAGAAGGGCAAAGATGTAACAGAAACCTCTTGACATCTCATCCCTTATTGCCTTAACCCATCCATGCATGGGAAAAACCATGCCCTTGGCCTTGCCAATGTCAGAAATTCCAGGTGCAAAGGACTGTGCAAATTCAGCATGGAAATTTGGGATAGAGTTCGGGTCAAATTTGAATACTTATATTTCTAATTCCTTTTTAACCTCTTTAAATAAAAACAAAATGTAAAACTTCTCTGGAAGCTTTACATCCTGTTTCTCCTTAGCATAACTCGATCTGCAAAATTCCTGTTCCATTTTTTCAAGTTCTCGTGTGCCCTCGAGGAATCAAAGATCCGCCTACGGATGTTATTTTTGGCATAACTCTATGCTTGGTTCTTCAGTTACCCCTTGGCGCTCATTAGTGCTGGTATTAATGATGATGTTGCAATTATTCATTAATGATGTTGTTATTTATTTTTCGTGAAAGCCCGGAGGCCTTGTGATGCTCTGAGCATCTTTAGAATTTTGAATTAAACTACGTCTTTTAAAAAAATTATCTCTGTCTGGTCAGGGGGAATTCACGGGACACGGGACCGTGACTGACATGATTGAATGTTTCATTTCTGAGATCACCCTGAGGAGGAGGCTGCTCCTGGGGGGCTGTGCAGCTGAGGGATGCAGGACACCAAAGGACCCTTGACCACCCTCCTCTACAACATATAGCTTCACTGGAGACATTCTGATTCCTGCTGAGGTGAAGGAGAGAAGATTCAGGTTGTTTCTGTTCATAAAGAAACAGAGTGTGATCCAGATCTCAGATGCTGAGGACAGGATAGGTCTCCATGAACTTTCAGTTTGACTTCTGGTGACATAAAGCATCCATTTCACAGAACCCCACAGTCCCAGCATGGTGGAGGATGGAAGGGATCCGTGGAACCAGCTTTTAGAAAGCTACCCAGTCTTGCTTCGAGGAAATCAAAAGAACATGAAGTCACTACTTCTTCGGGCAAGCTCTTTCCAAGGTCAATGTCCCGTCCGCTAAAACACAGGCTTCATTTCCTATTGAGTTTGGCTTTGTGCTAATGACCGGGTTAGAGTAGGTCACTGACACATGTTGTAATTTAATTAGTGATAGAGATTTACATCAGCTGATTACCTGCTGCTCAGCTAATAAAAGAGGCTCATGGCAACCTGGAAGATAGCCAGGAGGGGATTTCTGAGCCTGCAGAGGAATGACAGGAGCTGCTGGTGTTAGAAACATGTGGGAGCCTAAGCAGTGAGGTAAAGTAAGAGATGTTGGTCAAAATGTGGCGGTTTTCTGTTTGACGTTGTACAGACTTGCTGCATTCTTTCACCTCTCTGAGTCGAAAAATCCTACTGCTGCTGTTAGAGCTGGATGTAAACATTGGAGACACCTAAAGCCACGTGAGACATCCCCATAGGCAGCTGCAAGACCCATAATTGATTTTACAAGAGGAGTTCTACAAGAGAAAAGATTCAAATTAGATGGAAAAAAAAAAAGAGATCCCAATTAAATTCCACACTCAGTGAATGAACTTCGAGGACTCCCTAAGATGCCCAGAGCAGCGCCACTCTGTTTGGGTTTGAGAATTACGGATGCGGTGAAGCAACTCTTGCCGTTAAACAGTGAAGGCAAATTGCTCCCTGTTAATCCTCAGGGCTTTGCTCGTGGTTTATCCTGGTTGTGGAAATCCGCTGTTACATTATTTAGCCCATAATATATGAGCAGAAATGTTCCTCTGAGCTATCTAAAGTGTTAGGTATAGCGGACTTCTCTTGCAGAATGTTTGTGGTCCCTGAATTAAGACAAAGAGGCAAAGCTAGGACTGTAAAGGTTTTGATCCTTGATGTTCCAGGTATCAAACCTCTCTGGGGCTGAGAAGAGCTTAGAATGGGATGGAATGAAACAGAAATGAGACAAGCTTTGGTCTTGTTTCCTTGTTTTTGCTGCCATTTCTCATCCTCAAGTTAGTGGGAACTTCCAGCGTGAGCACAGCAGAAAGTGTAACCAGTTCAGGAGCTTTGTGCCTTCCACAAGGCTGGCAAAAGGGTGATGAAATAGAATGTGTCATGAACAGACACTGAGCAGAAAGTGGGAGGCCTGGGACAGCCAGGTAAAGTAAATGTATAGACTGGAAGAAAAACCCCCCCCTCCTATGGATGAAAAGCTTCAGAGGAGTGCTGCAGAGAAGTGAAGAATGGGTAAGGAAAAAGAGTTTTAAGTAGCTGTCAAGGGTCGTGTGAAAATGAGCCATCTCTTAACAATGGCAACAACCTGAGTGTAGGCAGGTAATTAATTGCTCTCTTCGCCTTGATTTCCACTTTTCCTTTTTAGCCATTCCTTTATACTGACAATTTTCTCTGTAACCTATAAATAATTAATTCCAAATATTTCTCCACCAACTGGTCATTTACTAGGTACTCGCAGTGCCCAGCTCATCCAGCCTATTTCCCATGCCTGCCCTGGGATGGATGAATCACGCTGGGGAAACCTTCTCTCATTTATTTGGTTAATTGAGGGGTTTCTAAGGCAGGTTCCAAACCCTGCAGGATTTTCTTTGTTTTGTTTCCAAATATAGCAGCAGCTTTTAAAGATCACATCTGCAGTAAAAACATGACCGCGCGGGTCAGGCCCCCGGCTCTAACTCTGAACCCCCCTGTTTCATCTGCTGATCTCAGTGCAGATACTCAGTTTCACCAAGAACTAAGCCGCTGCGTTCCCCTGAGCCCTTGGCGGGTGGTGCAACACTCCTGGCATCACTGGTGGGTGCCGTGGGCATCTTCCTTGTCTTTTATGTTTCCTTGGCGTTCCTCCTCCTTGAGCTGTTTTTGATGGTGATTAAAGCACGGCTCTAAAACCATGAGAGAAAGCAGATGCCGCGGGACAAGCAGATATGACGGAGCGGTGACCAAAAAACCATCCAGGACTGTTAGGTAGGCTTGAAATATAATTTTTATTGTCTTGACGGAGAAAGAAGCAGCAAAGCAAGAAAGAAACTGTTCCCAGCAGGCAGCTTGTTTGGCATTGGCAGAAAGACAATAAATAGCTCAAGAATTGTTCAACTGAGAGACTTCATCCTAAGACCATGCTGCCCTCCAAGCGTTTCAGGAGCTCTGGGTTGCAGAGAAGTGTCACAGCTGGCAAGTGGTGAGCAAGGAGAGGTGCTTGAAGCTTTGGGTGAGGAGTGAGCCGGTGGGTCCAGGTGCCAGGGTCGGATCCTGCTCCTAGTACTTGGGGCATTTCGGTGGCAGCTTGCAGATGTTGGTGGTGTACTGGGGGCAATAAGGGACCTGGGGGCAGTAGCGCTGCACGGGGGGGCAACAGGGTTGTACAGGGGGGCAATAACGTTGCACGGGGGGACAGTAGGGCTGCACAGGGGGACAGCAGGGTGTCACGTAGGTGTACTTCTGCACAGGCTGACTCTGGATGGTGTAATGGCAGGAGGGCCCTGAGTCATGGCAGGAAGAGCGGGATCCATGGCAGGATGAGTGGGATCCATGGCAGGAAGTCTCGTGGCTGTGGCAGGACCCGCGGGAGCACATCCTTCTGGAGTATCAGCAAAGCTGCCAGGGGTGAGAGATCAACGTGGTGAGAGGAGCCACAGATTCACTGCTTGTATGACCTCCCCTCTTTTTTCTTTTTGAAATATTTTTTTTCTCAGAACCCCAGTGAATTGTTTCTCTATTTTGTTTTTCTTTTTTTTTTTTGCCTGCCTAATCCAGTTCAAATGCACCCTCGGTCCTGCCCAGTCTGCAGGGCTTGCTCTCCGTGTGGAGCTGGGTCCCTGAGCCCCGTGAGCTGCTCCCAAACCCCAACTCCCATGTGAAAGAGCATGGAGCTCATGTTGCGTGAGGGTCACAACACATGTCTTTGCACCTTCCCCAGGGATCCTGGTCCCTCCGACTGCCATAGTATCATAGAATCCCAGACTCATTTGGGTGGGAAAGGACCTTTAAAGCTCATCTCATCCAAGCCCCCTGCAGTTAGCAGAAACATCTGCAGCTAGAGCAGGTTTCTCAGAACCCTGGCCAGCTTCCCCTGGGATGGCTCCAGGGATGGGACATCACCCACCTCTCTGGGCTACCTGGGCCAGGGTCTTACCACCCTCAGCATCAAACTTTTCTTCCTTTTCTCTGGTCTAAATTTCATCCTTTTAGTTTAAAACCATCACCCCTTGTAACAGTGTTCACTCTGCCTGCCTCTGAGCACCACAAGGGTGCAAGCAGAAGGCATCTAGCTATGTTCCCGCTCCCAGGAGGTCCATAAAAACCTCTGGTGGAGTCTTCCCATCTCTTAGCATTAACAAAACCAGTAAAATTGTTCTTACCCTTTTCAGCTACAGGGAGAAGCGTCTGGGATCGAAGGCGAGCAACTGAGGAGGACCAGGCTGAGCGGTCTTTTATACGTCTCCTGAAGGTTAACTCAGATATGAGACACCTCTTTGCAATGACAATTTAATTATTTCCACGCTCAATCCCGCAGATGTTTGCGCCACCCTATTTTTAGCGTTTCCTCCTTGCCGCCCCATGTTTCGTCCCATCTGTAATTCCTGATGCATTTCCTACAAGGATTTGGGAAGGCGTTTCTTTCCCATTTCCTGGCGACTGACACTAATCTCACCAGTGGTAATTAGCTTGCCGATGGGCAACCGGGATTGCATCAGTGACAGAAAAGTCCTTACGCCTCAGAAATGCTGACTCCCGGGGTAGACCAACCCTGTGGCGCAGGTGACACCTCAGGGTTTTAATGAATGCTGAGAGGAAAGGGATTTACCAGCTGCAACTCATGGGTATGACATGATGCCTGGCTTGACGTCTTCGGTCCCCTGGTACGGCAAAAAATAAAATATTTCTGATTCTTCATGCTCCCTGACTTGCCAGCTGAGTTGGCTGGGTCCATCTGATTGTTCCACATGTATCACAGGTTATTCAGTATTTAAGATCAGAGAAAAACATCTGACAATGACCTCTGTACAAGGTATGAGTATGTTAAATCTTCCCGTTCCTTGGTTTCTCTTTCCGTTCTCTCATTTCTTACTCTTTTTTTTTTTTTCCATCTGACCTCACCTGCAGAGACATCTGGAAAGCAAAGGATTCAGAGAAAGGGAGTGTTTGAGATGAAGTTTGAGCACATATTGGGTTCTGTTGCTAGTGATGAAATTACGGGCGCTGAAGCAGGGTTTCTAATCCCGTTTGACTCGGCCTTTAAAGCATAAGAAAAAGAAGTCCCGTAACTCATCAACTTTGGAAAATATAACCTATTAGAGTAAATTGCTAACTTCTAAAGAGAAGCTCTCTCTAAAGTATGGGTGTCCTACAGCTTTTCTTCAGGCTAGAGGTGATATAATTGCTTGTGGTGAGTTTTGTGTAGCAAGGGAGGATTGTATGAGTTCCTCAGGGTTTTTTTGTGACTCGGCTGTGGGTCCAAAACCAAGAGAAGCTGTGGGTGCCCAGTTGAAGATGGTGCTTGTGTGACAGTTCTCCTTTCCTCTGTGCTTTGGCCTGGAGCATCATACCAATGTTCCTCGAACATCTTTCTACCTTCTTAACAACCTTCCAAAATTAGTGCGTCCTAGGTTAAACCCATTCAAAAATGTTTTGGAATCATTCAAATTCAGATCCTTCTGAGGAAAACATCATCTCTAAAGACCTATCATCCATTGCCTGCAGTCCTTTTAGGGGAGTATGTCAGCGAGGCCTAATCTACAGTAATGCAGTGTGATTTTTTCAGAGCAGTGTGGTGGTTGATACTTGCTCAGTTACGTTCAACAGTGGTTGGTTTACAAGCTTTCCATAACAACGTACTGTGGTGTCTAGATCCGTGGTGTGTGAGTTTACGAGAGTCTTATACGAGATGGACCTTCTCTGGACCAACCAGTTTCTCTGCTCCGAAGTATGTAGTGGTGACAAGCAATACTGGAATATGAGAGAGAAGTTTGCAGATTCTGTTTTCAGAAGCTTGGAGGTATTAAGATGTTTGAAAAGTTCAGAGTTGAGCTTGCAGAAAATTATGCCATGTATAGAGTGAGAATATTAGCAACTGTTGAACTACTTATTTCTCTTTCATTTAATGAGCTCTGCTTGTCTCCAAAATAAAAGCCTTTGCATTCAGTAGTCTTTACTCTCATTGTTTCCAAAACAATGAGACAAAAATGTGTAGACCAGCTCATTGTCTGGTGTAAGCAGGGGAAGTTTCGTACTGCTCAGCCCTTTAGATCCATGTAGATTTTTGTTACTTGAGAACATTTCCCTCTACTAATGTTTCTGTTTTCTTCCCAAGTGAATGTGGGCATTGTTATTGGCCACCAGCTATTGGGGCACTTTGAGAAAATGAGGAAATTTGACTGAGGAATCCAGAAAAAAAAGTCTAAAGGGAAAAGTGAATAAACTGAAATACAACAAGGGTCTCATGAACTGTAAGATTTATTGTTTCTCACACCCAGATGAGTCTGAAGCAGAAATACACAGCACAGAAAGATTCCCAACAATAATTATGCTTGGAATAATTAGAAAGGATGTTTCCTGAATAATTAGGGAGAATGACACCTTGAATGATAATTAGGGGAACATTTCATCCAGACCAGGGGGGAGGCACCTGGTGGAGACCTATGGATTCTAGTTAGGACGAGATGATCTGTGGCCACCACATCCTGGAGAGGAGTGATCCAGTGGGTCCAGGTGCCAGGGCTGGATCCTGCTCCTAGTACTTGGTGCATTTTGGTGGCAGCTTGCAGATGTTGGTGGTGTATTGAGGGCAATAGGGAACTGGGGGGCAACAGGGTTGCACAGGGGGGCAATAACGCTGCATGGGGGAGCAGTAGGGTGTCACGTAGGTGTACTTCAGCATAGGCTGCCTCTGGATGGTGTAATGGCAGGAGGGTCCTGAGTCATGGCAGGAGGAGTGTGATCCATGGCAGGAGGTCTCATGGCTGTGGCAGGACCCGCGGGAGCACATCCTTCTGGAGTATCAGCAAAGCTGTAGGGAAGAGAGACCATCAAGCTGGCACAACTGCCTCACAGTAACCTTCTGCATTCTCTCTGGCTCTTCTTCTGCAGTGGTCTGAGAAAATTTGTTTTCTTCTCTTTTATAATATATGGAATATCTCGGCCCTGAAAGTGATACTGTCTTGTCTTTTGAGGAATACTCTATGATGGTCCAGCTCCCATTAAAAATTCCCTACAAAGATTCTACTGTTGGCTTTTTAAGTTAAAATTTACTTCTAAACCAGAAGTGACTTGCCTGAGATATCTCTCCCTCCATGACCAGCTAGTCTGAGTATTAATTTCTTGCTTGGTCCCAAAGGCTCTGTCTTTGCAGAGCTGGTACTTCAATTCCTTCTATTTTTCCATCATCCCATCTGCTGTGAGCGAAACACAAGCACCCTTTGCATAGCTTCCATGGTAAGGCTCCCAGTCACCAAAAAGAAGCCATTTCAAAGACAAAGGCAAGGTCTAAAGGCAGAACTACTCAGCTAGAACTTCTGTGTGAGCTCCTGCTGTTCAAAAGTACCTAAGTCAATATAATCCAACTTACCTTTTGTTGGAGTGAGTGAGAAGAGCACCGAGATCTGATGCTGAATGAAGGAGGAACAGGGGAGGCCGAACTTTTATATCTTCCAAAGGGTTGTCCGAGAAATTATGCATCCCTTGACAATGCTGACAATTAATTAAGTAGTCACACTCATATTTATCTTCTGTGTCTAGTTTTTAGCATTTATGATTAGACAGAGTCAGGAAAAACAAGGATGACTTTTTCATTCACGTGTTAATAGGCAACGAATTTCCCAATCTGCTTTATAAGAGAATTTTGATGGCAGTTACATATTTACATATTAAAAATGCACCTAACCCTGGAGTTATTAAGTGATTTGTTGTTGGGCAACCAGGATTGCATCAACGTACAATTCAAAAGCGTTGACTCCTACTCTGCGTGCTGCCCCTCGCTCTGCACGGCAGACTCACGTTTTGATTGATATGTTTTTTGCTGTGACAGGAGGACTGTAATTAACAGCCACCACTCACATGGGCTCTACTCAGAGGAAAGTCCTGTTGACTAGCTGAAACGCACCTAACGCCTCAACACCAGAGATGACGCTCAAAGGACATCCCCAATTCCAGTCATTTTCATGCCGTTTGTAAGTCCACCAGCCAGCAGCTGGTTTTCCCTTGTGCCACAATATTATCCTGTTTATGGACCTCCTAGAAGAAGGAGATTTCAAATCCCAAGCAGGAAACATTTGTGCTGGGATGCTCTCACCTATTAGCATCCTGGTTTTAAATCCCAAATTGCTTCCGTCTCCTGTCTTACCTAAGCAGTTCTGTAATTTTTACTCATTGTAGTGTCCCAATATTTACTACCAAGTTTCTCCCAAGACATTACTTCAGGATAATAAAATGGGCGACTGTTCCTTTCCTGGGACTTTCATCCGAGTGGCTGCTGCAAGAACAACTTGGGAGCATCCCATGGGTCAGTTGTGATGCAACTAGAACAAGGGTGTCCTAGAGGTTGCTTACCAAGTTCAGAAGGGAGCCCATCCCTATTGAGATGGTCTTCATATTTTTCAGCATTTGTTTTCGTGGCAAATTTGGGGAAAAAAAAGGATAAATTTTGTATTCTTCCAACAGTTTTGTAAGATGTTTATTCATTCTGAAATTGAAAATACATCCTGGGAAAGCCTTGTTTCATGTTCTGGTTGAGGTTCTTTTTATTTATATTTCAAGACCATGACTCAGCAACTAAAATTTTTTTGCCAAGGCTTTTAGAGCTAACCCTTGTTTGGGAAAATCTCACCTGTTGCCTTATGAAAAGCTCTTGTGGTTTAAACCCACTGTAAGTCATGTAGAAATGGTTCATCTAAGTGGATAAAGTGGCATTTGGGGGGAAGGCCCTTGTGTTGATTCTACATCAGGGTGAATTCATCTCACCCTTTTCTAGGCACTCAGTAATTGAAGCTGCAGTTGGTTCTCAAGCTCTTTGAGAAACCAACGCAGAGAAGCAGGCGTCGGCAGAGGGAAGCGAGCGATCCTGTTCTAGAACACATGTCTCAGCGAGATGGGCCGTTGGCTGAGGAGATAAGAATAGTCTTAGGTTGTAAATAGTAGAGAGCGATTTAGCATTTATTTTTAAGTGTCTGCAATTTTTATTGAAAACAGTAATTTGAAGTCCGGTGAAAGAAAGAGGGTTAGAGGACACCTCCAGGCACCTATTTGCATTTATTAGACACCTCAAAATGTTTTCAAATCTGAGTCAGAGTGACAAATGAAGTATGAAGTGCTGCTGAAGTAGGGAACTGAGAAAGACAGTCCCAGTCTAAACAGGGTACAGAGAGATCCCTGGATTGCTCTCCATAAGTGCATTTGGATGTCAATAGAAATGCATCTGGAGCGACGGAGTTTTTGAACCTTTAGGATGTATTTGGTGATTTTTGAGGAGAAAAGAATGAGAAACGGTGACTAAGAAGTCAGCGGTAAAGATAATTCCTAAGTAAAGAGGTCAAAGAATAAACAAATCATAAACTCTTTCTATTTTTGGAAATGAAATTTTATTGTCTCATCTGCATGTTTTGGAGGCTGACACATTGTGTGTAAGTCACTGCCAGCAGAAAACATTCCTAGCCTTTTGGAAAAGAAAATTGAGCTTGGTCTTGCGTGCTAAATAAATTAAAACAGATCTGATTTATACTTTTTGAAGAGAGTTCTAATCACAGATGAAGTATTCGAGGATTCACGCAAACCAAAAATGGGAAAAGAGAACCAGAGGTTCAAGCTTTAGGCATCGAGAGCATCCGAGGGAGGAGTGAGCCAGTAGGTCCAGGTGCCAGGGGCCAGATCCCACTTCTAGTACTTGGGGCATTTTGGTGGCAGCTTGCAGATGTTGGTGGTGTACTGGGGGCAATAGGGGACCTGGGGGCAGTAGCGCTGCATTGGGAGGTAACAGG
>WTSP01010256.1:0-13064 GCA_025331215.1 Actenoides lindsayi
TCCTTGGCGGTCCCGGGGAGGGGTTTGTACTCGGGGTCTTCGCAGTCCTTGTCGAAGTCCACCCTGGGGTTGGGGGGGGACGACACGTGAGGGGGAGAAGGAGGTGAGATCACACGAAAAAAAAAGCATCGAAAACAGGGAAAACGACCCAAAAATCCACCCCCCCCCACTCCCGGCGTGGAAAGAAAACGCGGGAAAAGACAAAAAAAAAGACTAAAAAAGAGACAGAAATAAGCAAAAGAAACCCAAAAAGGGAAAAAAAGACCAAAAAAAGAGACAAAAATAGCAAAAAAACCCCCCAAAAATGGCAATAAAGCCCCCCAAAAATAAAAAAGAGACCAAAAAAGACCAAAAAAGGAAAAAAAAGGGACGAAAAGGGAAAAAAAGCCCCAGAAAAGGAAAGAACAGGCCAAACAGCCCCCAAAAAGCAAAAAAAAGGCCAAAAAAGTCCCCCCAAAAGAAAAAAACAGGCCAAAAAAGCCCCAAAAAAGCAAAAAGAGGCAAAAAAAGGAAAAAAAAAAAGCTCAAAAAAAGCCCCCGAAAGAAAAAAGAACCAAAAAGCTCCCAAAAAAGCCCCAAGAAACAAAAAAAGCCCCCAAAAAGGCAAAAAAGGTCCCCAAAAAGCCACAAAAGGCCAAAAAAAGCCCAAAAAAAGGAAAAAAACCACACAAAAAAGCCCCCAAAAAGCCAGAAAAAAAGCCCAAAAAAAGCCTAAATAACCCCAAGTACCCCAAAAAAAGCCCAAAAAAAGCAAAAAAAATGCCAAGAAATAATAAAGAATCCCCCAAAAGCCAAAAAAACCCCAAAAATAAGCAAAAAAGAGAATAAAAATCCCAAAAAAGCAACAAAAAGCCACAGAAAATCACTAAAAGGCAAAAAAAAAGTCCGGAAGAGCCCAAATAAGCTAAAAGAAGCCAAAAAAGGAGGAGAAAAAAGCCAAAAAGCCCCCCCAAAAAGCAACAAAAAGCCAGAAAAAGTCACAAAAACAACAAAAAAAGCTCAAAAGAGCCAAACAAAGCCCAAAAAGGGCTCAAAAAATGGCCCGAAATGGCCCCAAATGGTCCTCAAAATGGCCGCCAAATAATTGCCAAGATGGCCCCCAAAAAGGGTCTCAAAATGGACCCCGAAAGGGCCTCAAAATGGTGCCCAAAATGGCCCCCAAATAGTTGCCAAAATGGACCCCAAAAGGGCCTCAAAATGGCTCCCAAAAGGGCCTCAAATTTGACCCCAAAAGGGCCTCAAAATGGCCAGAAATGGCCCCAAAATGGCCCCCAAATAGTTGCCAAGGTGGCCACCAAAAGGGCCTCAAAATGGACCCCAAAAGGGCCTCAAAATGGACCCCAAAAGGGCCTCAAAATGGCCCGAAACGGCCCCAAAATGGTGCCCAAAATGGACCCCAAAAAGGCCTCAAAATGGGACCCCAAAAAGGCTTCAAAAAGGGCCCCAAAATGGCCGGAAATGGCCCCAAAATGGCCCCCAAATAGTTGCCAAGACGGCCCCCAAGAGGTCCTCAAAATGGCCCCCAAAATGGCCGGAAATGGCCCCAAAATGGCAGCCAAGCTGGCCCCAAAATGGCCAGAAATGGCCCCAGAACGGGAGCCAAGATGGCCCCCAAGAAGGCCTCAAAACGGCTCCAAAACGGCCGCCAAAATGGCCAGAAATGGCCCCAAAATGGCCGCCAAGATGGCCGCCACCCCCGGAAGCGCCTCAGCCCTTGGATGGTGAACTCAGCCCGGGATTGGCCGGTCGGTATTAGCATGGCGAGGTCATCACCGGCGCCCCGGGGGCTGCTGGGAGCTCCAGGAGCCGCTGGAGAAACCTCAACGCCCCAGAGGGACCTTCTGGGGACCTCAACCCAACTCCAAGACCTTCTGAGGAACCTCGAGGACCTTCTGGAGAACCTCAAACCCTTCTGAAGCCCCTCAACCCACCTCCAAGAGCTTCTGGAGAACCTCAAGGTCCTTCTGGAGAACCTCAACCTGTCTCCAAGACCTTCTGAGGAACCTCGAGGACCTTCTGGAGAACCTCAAAACCTTCTGGAGAACTTCAACCCACCTCCAAGAGCTTCTGAGGAACCTCAAGGACCTTCTGAAGACCCTCCAAGATCTTCTGAAGAACCTCAGCCCACCTCCAAGACCTTCTGAGGAACCTCCAAACCTTCTGAGGAACCTCCAACCCATCCCCAAGACCTTCTAAGGAACCTCAACAACCTTCTGGAGACCCTCAAAACCTTCTGGAGAACCTCAAAACCTTCTGGAGAACCTCAAAACCTTCTGGAGAACCTCAAGGACCTTCTGAAGACCCTCCAAGACCTTCTGAAGAACCTCAACCCACCTCCAAGATCTTCTGAGGAACCTCAACCCACCTCCAAGATCTTCTGAAGACCCTCAACCCACCTCCAAGATCTTCTGAGGAACCTCCAAACCTTCTGAGGAACCTCAACCCACCTCCAAGAGCTTCTGAGGAACCTCAAGAACCTTCTGGAGAACCTCAAAACCTTCTGAGGAACCTCAAGAACCTTCTGGAGAATCTCCAAACCTTCTGAAGACCCTCAAGGACCTTCTGGAGAACCTCCAAACCTTCTGGGGAACCTCAAAACCTTCTGAGGAACCTCAACCCACCCCCAAGACCTTCTGGAGAACCTCCAAACCTTCTGGAGAACCTCAACCCACCTCTCCAAGAGCTTCTGAAGACCCTCAAGAACCTTCTGGAGAACCTCAAACCCTTTTGAAGACCCTCAACCCACCTCCAAACCTTCTGAGGAACCTCAAAGACCTTCTGGAGAACCTCCAAACCTTCTGGAGAACCTCAAGGACCTTCTGGAGAACCTCAAGGACCTTCTGAAGACCCTCAACCCACCTCCAATCCCTTCAGAGGAACGTCAAGAACCTTTTGGAGAACCTCCAAACCTTCTGAAGACCCTCAACCCATCTCCAAGACCTTCTGAGGAACCTCAAGAACCTTCTGGAGACCCTCAAGAACCTTCTGGAGAACCTCCAAACCTTCTGGAGAACCTCAAGAACCTTCTGGAGAACCTCCAAACCTTCTGAAGACCCTCAAGAACCTTCTGAGGAACCTCAAAACCTTCTGAGGAACCTCAAGGACCTTCTGAGGAACCTCAAGGACCTTCTGAGGAACCTCAAGGACCTTCTGAGGAACCTCAACCCACCTCCAAACCTTCCGAGGACCCTCGACCCACCTCCCACCTCGTCCCTCTCGCGTCCCGTCCCCCCGCCCCCAACCCGAGGACCTCCCGTGGTGACCTCCCTCACCCGTCGGCCGCGTCCAGCCTCTGCTCGGCGGCGATGGCCTTCTCGTCCGGCCGGCCGGCCTTCTCCAGGAAGCAGAGCGCCGGGTCCGCCCTCATGGTGTTGTACTTCTCGTAACCTGGAGGACATCCCACCCCTGAGAGGACCTTCTGGAGATGTTGTCTCCACCCACCTCCCGGTCGTCCCAAGAGGCCACCACCACCACGGTTGACCTTGAGGAGGGGACTTTACCGTGTTTGAAGACGCCCAGGAGAAGGGATTTGTCGGCTTCGGGATCCCACCAGGAGGTCGGGACTTCCAGTTGGTCCACCAAGGGGAACCAGATGTCGATCTCGCTGCGGTGGGGTGGGGTGGGGAGGGAGGACCTCTGAGAGCTGCTGGAGAAGCTCAAAGGACCTCCAAGAGCTGCTGGAGAACCTCAAAGCATCTCCAAGAGGTTCTGAGGAACCTCCAAGAGCTTCTGGAGAACCTCAAAGGACCTCCAAGAGCTTCTGGAGAACCTCAAACCATCTCCAAGAGGTTCTGAGGAACCTCAAAGAGGTTCTGGAGAAGCTCAAAGGACCTCCAAGAGTTGCTGGAGAACCTTGAAGGACCTCCAAGAACTTCTGGAGAACCTCAAACCATCTCCAAGAGGTTCTGAGGAACCTCAAAGGACCTCCAAGAGCTGCTGGAGAACCTCAAACCATCTCCAAGAGGTTCTGAGGAACCTCAAAGCATCTCCAAGAGCTTCTGGAGAAGCTCAAAGGAACTCCAAGAGTTGCTGGTGAACCTCAAAGGACCTCCAAGAGGTTCTGAGGAACCTCAAAGAGGTTCTGGAGAACCTTGAAGGACCTCCAAGAGCTGCTGGAGAAGCTCAAACCATCTCCAAGAGGTTCTGAGGAACCTCAAAGACCTTCTGGAGAACCTCAAAGGACCTCTGAGAGCTGCTGGAGAAGCTCAAAAGACCTCCAAGAGCTGCTGGAGAACCTCAAACCATCTCAAGGAGGTTCTGAAGCCCCTCAACCCACCTCCAAGACCTTCTGAAGCCCCTCCAAACCTTCTGGAGAACCTCAAACCCACCTTCAAGACCTCCTGAAGACCCTCAACCCACCTCCAAGACCTTCTGAGGAACCTCAACCCACCTCCAAGACCTTCTGAGGAACCTCAACCCACCTCCAAGACCTTCTGAAGACCCTCAACCCATCCCCAAGACCTTCTGAAGACCCTCAAACCCACCTCCAAACCTTCTGAAGCCCCTCCAAGACCTTCTGAAGACCCTCAAACCCATCTCCAAGACCTCGTGAAGCCCCTCCAAACCTTCTGAGGAACCTCAACCCATCTCCAAGACCTCCTGGAGAACCTCAAACCCACCTCCAAACCTTCTGGAGAACCTCAAACCCACCTCCAAGACCTCCTGAAGACTCCTCAAACCTTCTGAGGAACCTCAACCCACCTCCAAGACCTCCTGGAGAACCTCAAACCCACCTCCAAACCTTCTGAAGCCCCTCCAAGACCTTCTGAAGACCCTCAAACCCATCTCCAAGACCTCCTGAAGCCCCTCCAAACCTTCTGAGGAACCTCAAACCCACCTCCAAGACCTCCTGGAGAACCTCAACCCCTCTCCGGGAGGTCCTGGAGAGAAGATCCCCCCCCCCGTTGAGCTCACCTGGCCGCCGTCCCGGCCAACACCTTCTCGGCCTGGTCCCCGATGACCTCCTGCCGGAGGTAGTAGAGCATCCGGACCCTGAGGAGAACCCTGGGGAGATACGGCCACCACCCGATCGAGGAGGTCCCAGGAGATCCCAGACCTTTGAAGGTCCGGGGGTGGTGGGGGGGTGGTGGGGGGTGGTGGGGGGTGGTGGGATCTCGGAGGAGAAGACCTGAGACCCACTTGTTGCATTGATGTTTGAGGTGCTTCTTGTAGCTGTCGTCCTGGAAGAGGTTGTCCGGGTCGTACTTCTGCACCCACTCCACCTTCTGGAGGTCCAAGGGGTTCTGGGCCTTCACCTTCTTCCCCTTGCGACCTCGAGGAACCGGGATGGACAGGCCTGGGGGGGACCGGGACGGGGTCAGAAGGTGGAGGAGAAGACACCGGAAGGTGGAGGAGGAGGTGGAGGAGAAGGTGGAGGAGAAGACACCAGAAGGTGAAGGAGGGGGAGAAGATGGAGGAGGAGAAGAAGGTGGAGGAGAAGAAGGTGGAGGAGAAGAAGGTGGAGGAGAAAGAGAAGGAGAAGGTGGAGGAGAAAACCAGAAGGTGGAGAAGAAGCAGGAGAAGAAGGTGGAGGAGAAGCTGGAGGAGAAGCCACCAAAAGGTGGAGAAGAAGAAGGTGGAGGAGAAGGTGGAGGAGGAGACACCAGAAAGTGAAGCTGGAGGAGAAGGTGGAGAAGGTGGAGGAGAAGAAGAAGAAGGTGAAGGAGAAGCCACCAGAAAGTGGAAGAGAAGAAGAAGGTGGAGGAGAAGCTGGAGGAGAAGCTGGAGGAGAAGCTGGAGGAGAAGGAGAAGGTGGAGGAGGAGAAGGTGGAGGAAAAGACACCAGAAGGTGAAGCTGGAGAAGAAGATGGAAGAGAAGAAAAAGGTGGTGGAGAAGAAAGTGGAGGAGAAGCTGGAGGAGAAGTAGGAGGAGAAGCCACCAGAAGGTGGAGAAGAAGGAGAACGGAGAGGAGAAGACACCAGAAAGTGAAGAAGGTAGAGGAGAAGGCAGAGGAGAAGGTAGAGAAGAAGAAAGTGATGGAGGAGGAGAAGAAGGAGGAGAAGGAGAAGGTGGAGGAGAAGACACCAGAAGGTGAAGCTGGAGGAGAAGGTAGAGGAGAAGGAGGTGGTGGAGGAGAAGAAAGCAGAAGGGGGAGGAGGAGGAGAAGGGGGTGGAGGAGAAGAAGAAGGTGGTGGAGGAGAAGAAGAAGGTGGTGGAGGAGAAGTCACCAGAAGGTGGAGGAGAAGCAGAAGCCACCAGAAGGTGGTGGAGAAGCTGGAGGAGAAGCTGGAGAAGAAGCCACCAGAAAGTGAAAGAAAAGGTGGAGAAGAAGTAGGTGGAGGAGCCACCAGAAGCTGGAGGAGAAGAAGGTGGTGGAGGAGAAGAAGAAGGTGGTGGAGGAGAAGAAGAAGGTGGTGGAGGAGAAGGTGGAGGAGAAGCCACCAGAAGCTGGAGGAGAAGCTGGAGGAGAAGCTGGAGGACGCGGTGGCCGAGACGCGACCCCGGCTGGGCGGTGGGGTGGGGTGGGGTGGGTTGTCCCCCCGCGGGGCATCGTCCTCACCCGAGTGGTTCTGGAGCTCCTTGGCCTTGCCGTTCTCGCCGGGGGTGATGAGGTCCCAGATGAAGCTCTTGATGTTCTCGTCGCCGCGGTAGTGGAGAAGACAATAGACCAGGATGGTCCTGCAGATGGTCTCCACGTCCCGCTCCGACAGCCGCCGCTTGAACCGCCCGTGGCACAGGATCTCCCGCCAACGGCCCCACCTGCAGAAGACAACCCACCGCGACCTGCTTAGGTCACCATCTGACCATCCACCTTCTCCTGGCGGCCACCAGAACCACCAAGAACCTCAAGATCTTCCTTCTGGTGGCCACCAGGACCCATCCGGACCTCAAGTTGACCATCAACCTTCTCCTGGTGGCCACCAGAACCCAAAAGAACCTCAATTTGATCATCAACCTTCTCCTGGTGGCCATCAGGACCTCAAAGAACCTCAAGATCTTCTCCTGGAGGCCACCAGAACCCTCAAGAACCTCAGGATCTTCCTTCTGGTGGCCAACAAAACCCATTTAGACCTCGATTTGACCATCAACCTTCTCCTGGTGGCCACCAAAACCCCCAAAAACGTCAACCTCTTCTTGTGGTTGCCACCAGAACCCACCTAGACGTTGATCTGAACAAGAATCTTCTCTTGGTGGCCACCAAAACCACCAAGAACCTCAACTTCTTCTTCCTGGTGGCCACCAGAATCCACCTAGATCTTCATTTGACCATCAACCTTCTCCTGGTGGCCACCAAAACCCCAAAGAACCTCAAGATCTTCCTTCTGGTGGCCACCAAAACCCATTTTGACCTCAATCTGCCCATGAATCTTCTCTTGGTGGCCACCAAGACCCCAAAGAACCTCAAGATCTTCCTTCTGGTGGCCACCAAACCCCATTTAGACCTCGATTTGACCACGAATCTTTTCCTGGTGGCCACCAAAACCCACCTAGACCTCGATTTGACCATGAACCTTCTCTTGGTGGTCACCAAAACCCCCAAGAACCTCAAGATCTTCCTCCTGGTGGCCACCAAAACCCACCTAGACCTCGATTTGACCATCAACCTTCTCCTGGTGACCACCAAAACACACCTAGACCTCAATTTGACCACGAATCTTCTCTTGGTGGCCATCAAAGCCCCAAAAAACCTCAACCTCTTCCTCCTGGTGGCCACCAGAACCCCCAAGAACCTCAAGATCTTCCTTCTGGTGGCCACCAAACCCCATTTAGACCTCGATTTGACCATGAACCTTCTCCTGGTGGCCACCAAAACCCCCAAGAACCTCAAGATCTTCTTTGTGGTGGCCACCAGAACCCACCTAGACCTTGATTTCACCATGAATCTTCTCTTGGTGGACACCAAAACCCCAAAGAACCTCAACCTCTTCCTCTTGATGGCCACCAAGACCCCAAAGAACCTCAACTTTTTCCTTCTGGTGGCCACCAAAACCCATTTAGACCTCAATTTGACCACGAACCTTCTCCTGGTGGCCACCAAAACCCCCAAGAACCTCAAGATCTTCCTCTTGGTGGCCACCAAGACCCCCAAAGCACCTCAAGCTCTTCCTCGTGGTGTCCACTTAGACCTCACCCGTAGACCAGGAGATGTTTCTCCACCCGGAAGCAGTCGGTGCGGCCGTAGGCGTGGTGGGCGCCGTGCTGGTGGTGCTGCTGGTGCCTCTCGTGTCTCCTGGCCTTGGGTTTCTCCTCGTCCTCGCTCTCCAGGTCGGAGAACTCCACCAGGTCGTCGTCCCGCAGGGTGCTGAAGTGTCTCGTTTGCTTCCTCACCCGCGGGGTGTCGATCACCAACGTGTTCTGGGGGGTGGCCCCGGGGTGGAGAAGACAACCGGTCAAGGCCCAACCTCGTGGTTGATCATCTCAACCTCGTGGTTGACCATCTCCGCTCATGGTTGACCAACCCAACCTCAAGCAGACCACCCAAACCTCATGGTTGACCATCTCCAGTCATGGTTGACCAGCCCAACCTCATGGTTGACCATCTCCAGTCACTGTTGATCATGTCCACCTCATGGTTGACCATCTCCACTCATGGTTGACCAACCCAACCTCATGGTTGACCAACCCAACCCCAAGTAGGCCACCTCAACCTCATGGTTGACCATCTCAACCTCATGGTTGACCACCCCAGCCTCATGGTTGACCACCCCAGCCTCAAGCAGACCACCCCAACCTCACGGTTGACCATCTCCACTCATGGTTGACCACCCCAACCTCACGGTTGACCACCCCAACCTCACGGTTGACCATCCCAACCTCATGGTTGACCATCCCAACCTCATGGTTGACCACCCCAACCTCATGGTTGACCACCCCAACCTCATGGTTGACCACCCCAACCTCATGGTTGACCACCTCAACCTCATGGTTGATCACCCCAACCTCATGGTTGACCATCCCAACCTCATGGTTGACCATCCCAACCTCACGGTTGACCATCTCCATTCATGGTTGACCACCCCAACCTCAAGCAGACCACCCCAACCTCAAGCAGACCACCCCAACCCCTCCTAGGTTGGGTTGTCCACCTCCCCCACCTTGCTATTGAGAAGCTCCAGGTCGAGGTCGGCCTTCTTGGCCCACTTCTGCCAGAAGTTGGGGTCGTCCAAGGCGATGTCCGTCCGGTTCTCCGAGGCCACGAAACTCGCCTGGTTGGTGGAACAACCCCACCCCACCAGAAGAAACAAAACAAAAAGAAAACCCCCCCAAGATGCAGAACTTCAGGAGATGGTTCCTCAACCTCCACCGCTCCCGGACCAGGAGAAGACCTTCCAGCAGGTTGGAGATACCTTGGCGAAGGTGGAACCTTTGCCCTCGCTCTCGATGGTGATGGTGGTGGTCCTCCGGAGCAGGATCTGGTCGATGTCCTCCTCGCAGAACTTGGAGCCTTCGTCGTCCTCTTCCATGATGGCCGCGTAGGCCCCTTTCCTCAGGAGGTCCTCGATCTCCTTCTTGGAGAACTGCTGGATCTGGAGAAGGTGGAGAAGGCGGAGCCGTCACCGAGAAGGTCGACGGGACCTCGAGAGGAAGGGGTGTGGGGTGAGGTCGTCCCTGGAGGTGTCACCACCGTGGGCTTCGGGCCCCGGTTGCGCTTGAAGAACCTCAAGCTTGAGGTCTTCGAAGCCTTGGGAGGTCCCAGCTCTGTGGTCCTCGAGCTTGGTTCTCCTGGAGAACCTCAACTCCATGGTCCTCGAGCTTGGTGCTCTTGGAGAACCTCAACTCCAAGGTCCTCGAGCCTGGTTCTCTTGGTGGATCTCCACCCCTGTGGTCTGGAGACCTTGTTTCTCTTGGTGGACCTCCATCCCTATGGTCCTTAGACCTGGTTCTCTTGGAGAACCTCAACTCCAAGGTCCTTGAACCTGGTTCTCTTGGTGGATCTCCATCCCCACGCTCCTCAACCTTGGTTCTCTCGGAGAACCTCAACTCCAAGGCCCTCAACCCCGATTCTCTCGGTGGATCTCCACCCCCACCCTCCTCAACCTTCATCCCCTTGGTGGACCTCCATCTTCACGTTCCTCAACCTTCCTCCCAGGAGGAAGTTCTCCACCCAGGGTGGTCACCGAAGCCCCTCACCCCGGCGATGTTGCCCTCACGACCGCTCATGGACTGGAGAACGGCCTTGTCCAAGCCCAGTTTGAGGCTGGCCTTGTCGAACATCTCCCGCTCGTAGGAGTTCCTGGTGATCAGGCGATAGACCTTCACCGCCTTGCTCTGCCCGATCCGGTGACACCGAGCTTGGGCCTAGGAGAAGACAACCAGAGGTCAGGAAAAGACGGGGAGGACCAAACACGGGCTGTCCCAGTCCAGGTTTCCTTGGAGAACCTCAACTTTCTGGTCTCCAAACCCAAGTTTCTCTTGGAGAACCTCAACTTTGTGGTCTCCAAACCCCATTTCTCTTGAAGAACCTCAACTTTATCGTCTCCAAACCCCATTTCTCTTGAGGAACCTCAACTTTATGGTCTCCAAACCCCATTTCTCTTGAGGAACCTCAACTTTCTGGTCTCTAACCCAAGTTTCTCTTGGAGAACCTCAACTTTATGGTCTCCAAACCCAAGTTCCTCTTGAAGAACCTCAACTTTATGGTCTTCAAACCAAATTTCTCTTGGAGAACCTCAACTCCAAAGCATCTTTCCCTTGAAGAACCTCAAATTTATGGTCTCCAAACCAAGTTCCTCTTGGAGAACGTCAACTTTATGGTCTCCAAACCAAGTTCCTCTTGGAGAACCTCAACTTTATGGCCTACAAACCCCATTTCTCTCAAAGAACCTCAACTTTCTGATCTCCAAACCCCATTTCTCTTGGAGAACCTCAACTCCAAACCAAGTTTCTCTTGGAGAACCTCAACTTTCTGGTCTCCAAACCCCATTTCTCTTGGAGAACCTCAACTTTATGGTCTCTAACCCAAGTTTCTCTTGGAGAACCTCAACCTTCTGGTCTCCAAACCCAAGTTTCTCTTGAAGAACCTCAACTTTCTGGTCTCCAAACCCCATTTCTCTTGGAGAACCTCAACTTAATGGTCTCTAACCCAAGTTCCTCTTGAAGAACCTCAACTTTCTGATCTCCAAACTCCATTTCTCTTGGAGAACCTCAACTCCAAACCAAGTTTCTCTTGAAGAACCTCAACTTTGTGGTCTCCAAACCCCATTTCTCTTGAAGAACCTCAGCTTTCTGGTCTCCAACCCAAGTTTCTCTTGGAGAACCTCAACTTTCTGGCCTCCAAACCCCATTTCTCTTGGAGAACCTCAACTCGTTGATGACGGGCTGGCTTTGGGGGGTACCTGGAGGTCGTTCTGGGGGTTCCAATCGGAGTCGAAGATGATGCAGGTGTCGGCGGCCGTCAGGTTGATGCCCAGGCCACCGGCTCGGGTGCAGAGGAGAAAGACGAAGCGGTCGGAGTCGGGTTTGCTGAAGCGGTCGATGGCCGCCTGGCGGAGATTGCCCCGGACGCGGCCGTCGATCCGTTCGTAGAGGTACCTGGGAAGGCACCACGGGAAGGGTTTCACCTCGGGGAAGTTCGGTCGCCTGCGGTGGCCGCCGTCTCCGTGGTCTCCAAAGTCAAGGTTCTCTTGGAGAACCTCAACTTTGTGGTCTCCAAAGCAAGATTCTCTTGGAGAACCTCAACTTTGGGGTCTACAAACCAAGTTTCTCTTGGAGAACCTCATCCCCAGACCATGTTTCTCTTAGAGAACCTCAACTTTGTGGTCTCCAAACCAAGATTCTCTTGGAGAACCTCAACTCCATGGTCTCCAAAGGAAGGTTCTCTTGGAGAACCTCAACTCCAAACTATGTTTCCCTTGGAGAACCTCAACTTTATGGTCTTCCCACCTCATTTCTCCTGGAGAACCTCAACTCCATGATCTCCAAACTCCACTCCTCTTGGAGAACCTCGACTTTATGGTCTCCAAACCCCATTTCTCTTGGAGAACCTCAACTTTCTGGTCTCCAAACCAAGCTCCTCTTGGAGAACCTCAACTTTATGGTCTCCAAACCACGTTCCCCTTGGAGAACCTCAACACCGTGGTCTTCCCCTTTGGAGAACCACTTCCATCCCTTCGCTTCGAAGGCCCTGAAGGTCCACCAGAGACCTCCCGGGCGGTCACCTCAGCCCTCACCTCTTCTGGATGAGGTAGTCCTCCAAGATATCGAGACAACGAACCATCTGGGAGAAGATGAGGACCTTGTGGCCACCGGCCTTGAGCTTGGGCAGGAGCTTGTCGATGAGGACCAACTTGCCGGCCGAACGGACCATGGCCTGGAGATGGAAGTCGGGGGGGACGTGGTGGTGACAGGACTCGCGGAACTCGGCCAAGATCTTCTCCTCGGCTCCTGGTGGGTCAGAAGGACCACGGGGGGGTTGAGCGAGAAGCTCCTGGAGGAGGTGGCTCGGCCAAAAGGAGGCTTGAGGAGCGTCAAGGTGCAGGCAGAAGGTCCCGTGAAGCTTCTCCCACCGCGAGCTTGGAGAAGCTCCCCCAGGAGGACCTTGGAGAACCTCTCCTTGATGTGCTTCAACCCATGGCCTTGTAGAACCTCTCCCTTGATGTCCTTCAACCCATCACCTTGGAGAACCTCCCCTTGATGTTCTCCAAAGCCCTTGGAGAACCTCCCCATGATGTTCTCCACCCCACAACCTTGGAGAACCTCCCCCACGATGACCTTGGAGAACCTCCCCTTGATGTTCTCCACCCCATGACCCTGAAGAATCTCCCCTTGATGTTCGCCAAGGCCCTTGGAAAACCTCTCCATGATATTCTTCAACCCATGTCCTTGAAGACCCTCCCCACGATGACCTCAGAGAACCTCCCCTTGATGTTCTCCACCCCACAACCTTGGAGAACCTTCCCCAGGATGACCTTGGAGAACCTCCCCTTGATGTTCTCCACCCCATGACCCTGAAGAACCTCCCCTTGATGTTCTCCAAGGCCCTTGGAAAACCTCTCCATGATGTTCTTCAACCCATGTCCTTGAAGGCCCTCCCCACGATGACCTCAGAGAACCTCCCCTTGACGTTCTCCACCCCACAACCTTGGAGAACCTTCCCCAGGCTGACCTTGGAGAACCTCTCCAT
>WTSP01010257.1:9493-39388 GCA_025331215.1 Actenoides lindsayi
GGAGGTGTCCCTGCCCAAGGCAGGGGGGTTGGAACTAGATGATCTTTAAGGTCCCTTCCAACCCTGACAATTCTATGTTTCTACGATTAAAACTCTGATTCTGAAATCCAAAATTATGTTCTTTAAATTTCTTCCTCAATCAATTTCTATTTCATGAAATCCGCAGTTTCAAGTTTTACCATTTAGATTAAGTATATTTACCTCACAAAGGTCAGGCAAATATAAGTTTCCCTTATTCAAAGGCATTTGCCTACAAAAAAATAAATGCATATTGTTCTATACAAATGCTCTAGCAAAAATGGAAGATATATTCTATAGCAGCTAGTCATTAACATATCCACCTAGTTTAAGAGACACACATAGTTATAAAATAATTCCCATCTCCACTTGCTTTAGTGTCTATACCATTATGAAAATTACTCTGTCACGGTTTAGGTTCTCACTCAAATCAGGACATACTCATATAAAGTCAACTAATTATCACAAAATAGAATGTATAACTAAAACTACTGTTCTGTAAGAATAGAAATTTTTTTTGTTTAAACTAATTTAAATTATTTAAAGCAAATTTTTAATCATGTGTTTCTGATAATTTTAGTCTATTTTTTAAAAAAAACCTGCAGGTTGCTGATCACCACATGTAGAGGGAAAAAAAAAGTGTTTCACCTTTCTGAAATACAGCAAGTTTATTATGGAGGAAATTGCTATTACCAGATTAGAGTTTTAGATGTAAACCCAAATTATTACTTATAGTTGGGTATGGGGAAGATTTAATGGAAGATTTAATTTAATCTTCTTTCAAGATCTATATCAATATTCAATATATCAATAACCAACAAAGTAGATTAAGTTCTTTTCTTAACTAAGCAATCACTCAATGTCCAATGAATAAGAGATCAGACAAGTCACAGGATACCTAGGTTCTTTTTTCTGCTTTGCCGCAGACAACCCATGAAACTCATTAGCCTCCACTGCCTCCATTCACCTATTGTAAAACAGGGATAACAGTACTTTTCTTCCTGACAGAATAACTAAATAGCACAAGGTAGACATTACAGATTCTAAGGGAGGGTTGGTAATAAAACAGAATTACAAAGCATCCTTCAAACTAGCGTAGTTTCCTGTAAGCTTTCCCTTTTTAACTTGCTCTAGAAGGCAACAAATTCAGTTTCTTTTAAAACTAGTCCCAAATTTGCTTGTTGTGTCTTTGCCTCGTGCCATCTTAAGAAATGAAAAAGAATTTCAGGATCTGATTGAGAAACAAATATAAATGAGCTATCCGTTATTTCAAAATATCCCAGAAAAAAAGGATCCCAAAATCTTTTTGTTGTTGTTGTGGGGGGTTTTTTTTGTTTCTTTGGTTGTTTGTTTGGTTTTTTTGATAGCTCTCTAATCTTTACTCTGTCTGTCTGATTTCTCAAGGAGACACTAGCATTCAACAATATGCTTTATATTCATGCTACATAATCGTTATGCATATTTTCATTCCACCTTACACACTGGAAAGGAACACAAGCATACATACAAAAAAATCTTTACGTTTAAATATCTTGATGTATAGAGTTTAACTCTAGAGTTTAACTCTAGTTCCAGTGGTGTACCCCAGGGATCAGTACTGGGCCTAGTCCTATTCAACATCTTTATTGATAACTTGGATGTGGAGATTAAGTCTACTCTCAGTAAATTTGCAGATGACACCAAACTGGGACTGAGTGTCAATCTGATGGAGGGTAGGAAGATGCTGTAGAGGAACCTGGACAGTTTGGGTAGATGGGCTGAGGCCAACGGTATGAAGTTCAACAGGACCAAGCACAGGGTCCTGCACTTTGGACACAATAATCCCATGCAGCACTACAGACTGGGGGAGGAGTTGCTGGAGAGCAGCCCGGTGGAGAGAAACTTGGGAGTGCTGGTTGACAACCGGTTGAACATGAGCCAGCAGTGTGCTCAGGTGGCCTGGAAGGCGAATGGCATCCTGGCTTGTATCAGGAATACTATGGCCAGCAGGACTAGGGATGTGGTTCTCCCCCTGTACTCAGCACTGGTGAGGCCTCACCTCGACTACTGTGTACAGTTCTGGGCCCCTCACTTCAGGAAGGATATTGAGGTGCTGGAGTGGGTCCAGAGGAGAGCAATGAGACTGGTGAAGGGACTAGAAGGAAAGTCTTATGAGGGGAGGCTGAGGGAGCTGGGGTTGTTTAGCCTGGAGAAGAGGAGACTCAGGGAGGACCTTGTCACTCTCTATAACTACCTGAAGGGAGTTTGTAGTCAGGTGGTGGTCAGGCTCTTCTCCCAGGCAACTAGTGACAGGATGAGAGGGCATGGCCTGAAGCTGCGCCAGGGGAGGTTTCAGTTGGATATGAGGAAGCACTTCCTGACAGAGAGGGTGATCAGACGTTGGAATGGACTGCCCAGGGAGGTGGTGGAGTCACAGTCCCTGGATGTGTTTAAAGAAAGGCTAGATGTGGCACTTAGTGCCATGGTCTAGCCAATGTGGCGGTGTTGGGTCATAGGCTGGACTTGATGATCTCAGAGGTCTTTTCCAGCCTCAGTAATTCTGTGATTCTTTGATGACTATAACGTTAGATAGGGATGGAATCCACTTGAGTCAAAGAGACAAGGGAATCTTTAGCAGTAGACTGGCCAACTTGATTAGGCGGGCTTTAAACTGAAGGACCTGGGGGGCTAGATCCAAGATGACGATGTTCATGCCATCCCATACAACTGGGCAATGAGCCAGGCCACCCAGAGCATCAAAAAATGTTCTTTAACTGCCTTCCCAGATGAAAGACAGAAAGCCAAGCACCTCAACAGTGTGTATGGCTGTGGTGCTTCCTCTTACACCCCTCCAGGGAAAATGTCTTTCTCAGTTAAGTCTCTGAAATGCCTGTACACCAACACTTGCAGTACAAGGAATAAACAGGAAGAAGTAGACGTCTGGGTGCAGGCACAGTGTCAGGATATCATTGTAATTACAGGGACATGATGGGATGGTTTGCATGACTGGAATGCTGTTATGGAGGGCTACGTACCTATTAGAAAAGACGGGCCAGCAAGGTGGTGGAATTGCTCTTTATGTGAGAGAGTAACTGAAATGTATTAAGTTCTACCTAGAGATGGATGAAGAATGAGTTAAGAGCCTATGGGTTAAGAATTAAAGAGCAGGCCAATGTGAGTGACACTGTTGTGGTTGTTTACTACAGACCATCTGATGGCCCAACCAGCCCTGGCTTTGTGATTTAAAGGCACTGAGCAACATATACATAGTTGTAGATAACTGTGGAGCTCCCGGGGAGATAATGGTGCCTGTTGGCCTCTGAGCACTAATTTGGATTATTCTCTGTCACTACCTTTTCTGCTGCAATGATGATTGATTCCAGTAAACATTCCAAAGCTGAAAAGCCTCTAAAACCATTTAGGGTCATGACAACTTCCATGTCTTCTGAGCTACGTGTTCTGCGCTAAAATCAGTACTGGATCTTTCACTAAAACATCACCTTCATCACTTTAACAACTCAATTCTGAATTTCCTGCTCTAGTGATTTTTAAGTGTTTACAGAACATCAGGGGTTCAAGTTACCAGGTTCCTACTCTTTTTAAATCTTGAAGATCCTTCTTTCTTTGTTACTTAGTTTCTTCTTTCCTAACTGGTTATTGATTAGTTTTCCTCTGTAATGCAGGAGTTAGAAAAATAGTGTCCTAACCCTTTTAAAACTTAAGGAAAAAAACCCAAACTACATTATCCAATGTACTGAAGAAAGTCGTCTCTGAAGGAAGAACTGCTTAAATGAAAAGACTTCCATTATTTTGAAAGTAAGTGGATGTTAAGCATGATTAGATGTTAGAAAGGGCTTCCTTTGGCATCCAAGATGGCTATCCAATTATTTACTTCAAAGTAGTAATTTAGTTAGAAATGGATGCAAACCATGCAACTCCTCTGCCACCTGGCATATGCTCTGAGAGTTGAGCTTTCAGTATGTTATCAAAATGTTGTCAATATAATGTTTTTTTCAACTCCATATTCTGAGACAAATTAACATGGGAATTGTGAATTTAAAAATATTTACATTTCAAATTATTCCTTTCTAGGAGCAGCACTTCCTATACAAATGTTTGTACCTGATTCACTCTTTTTTGGCACTCTCTTAAAAGAGTCAGGAATTTTCTCAAATATTTAACCTAAACTGACAAACCCAAATGTGTGAATTTCCTAAGCATTTTACCAGCTGGGAGCAGAGAGTAGTTATAATTACTTCTTAGCTAATATTGTACACAGAACAATTACGTTTGGAGAGTTATATAACCTTGGACTGTTTCACAATAAGCTTGCAAATTTAGAAAGCAGTGAATGACCTCTGAACATGGCTAAAACAAAAAATAATTAACAAAAAAAGCTCCTGATATGTTGTAATATACCGTAGTTTGCAGCTAACAAATATTATTTTCTGCTTTAAATGTTAGCATTTAGATTATATCTACTTTGTCTTCTATGTATGTCAGCATAAAATCAGTAAAACTCATAAATAGCAATTAAAATGCAATAACAATGCCACTCAAGGTTTTTTTTTTTGAAGTAATATGAACAGCTAAGCTGATGATGATCACTTCTATTAATTTTTCCCCATAGTAGTGTAGATTTGAATTCTTATGCAACAAATATTTCACTAATACAAGCTTCCCCTTTATCATATCCATAACCATGGGGGTGCACACCTGGTCCAGAATGATTCAGCTTTTCAGCTCAACAGAAATGTTTTAAGCTAGCAGACTTTGCTTTGCACGTGCAATGGGTGAGGATGGTGCACCCAGTCAGGCACCAGGTGTCAGAGAAACAGTCTTTGCCTCTGTCTCATGACACGGCTAAGGTGACTCTTACATCAGTGTCATCCAAATATATATATGGGTTTGGGATAGAGTTCTCAAGCTGTGATAAACATCCCACTAGTAATATGCAAGCTACTCCAAAGATAGGCAGAAATCCCATTTGAGCAGCCAGACTTCTCCATCTGTGCTTGTGCCCAACCTAGCACGGTGCCAGGAGCTTTTGTTGCTGATACTGTCATTAATGCTTTTACCTAAGCAAACTACATTTAGAAAGTGCTATGTAAAACATTCTTCCCTGTTGATAATTATAGTCTGATAAGTATCACACTACGATCAAATGTTTCAGAAAGACTGTTTCAATAAATGAGAGTTCTGATCCTATTCAGGTTGTAATGTGAGCTCATGTTTTCTTCAATGTTTCAGTCTAGGAAATGAGAATCATGAATCTGCAGTGCAATAAAGGAGAGGAGAATCTGTCCTGTAAACCAAATATGAAATTCCTGATGAAAAAGATATTTTTTTTCCTGTTTTTAAAATTATTTGTGAATATTTGACTGCATTATTGTGTAATACCATTTTCTGTACTTCCTGGTATTAAAATAATCAAAGAAATAAGAAGTTATACAGCAGAATAAACACAGAAGTCTTGCTGTGACAGCCAATTTAGTTGCAGAACTGACTGACTGCTAATGTAGTACTTCAAGACAGAATCTGAATTAACAGTTTGTTATGAAAAATGTATTTGTCAAAACGGGTCTAGTCATGTTCACAAATTTCTGGACTATGTTTTTTTTGTTTTGTTACTCAGTTTATTGAAACAAAATTTTGTATCGAAAGCTTTGATATGAACAGTTTTGGGCTAAGACCTGTATATTTCATTCTTGGTGTGAATATTTGGAATGATGTATTTGATTGGCCTTTGAACAGCCAAATAAATTGTATGGTATCCTTTTGTCCCTTAATTGAGTTCTAAAAAAAGCAGAAATAGCCTTTGTTTTCCCTTCTTCTTTTTCATTTAACACTGATTCCTGGACAATAAAGTTATAAGCCAGATTTATTAGCTGTCTTGACTATCATCAATTTTCACTTCACTCAAAAAAACCCCCAAACACGCAATTACAATTACATATTTTTTGAACCTGTATGGCTTCAACCTTTTCTGGTTTAACTTTCTAAGCTGCAGGACTTTGGCCAGGCTTTTTTTTTTTTTTTTTTTTTTTTTTTTTTTTTGAGTTGAGGAAAGCTAAACTCATAGATCTCCCTACCCTTCAGACCAAAAGACTTCATGATAGTGGAGAGGACTTCAATATAGGAGAGTGTTAGTTTTCTGCAAAACACTTGGAAAAATAGTGACTGTCTTCTCACTCAGCAGTGTCTCTTTGTAATGCTAAGTTTCCAGAGATGTATATTAAAATAAGTGTTTTGTTTTTCAGGAAACACATTAATCAAATTTAAAAGTCTTTGGTTTGTGTCATAATGGTTTTTTTTTCCCACATACCTAATCCCAGATGAAAGGGATTTCTGTATTTAATATTGTCTAGCAGATTAGGTGACTACAGCTACCACTGCTGTTAAATCCAAGTATTTCAAACAGAGATTATGGGGCTGGAACCAGTATTGAGACACATAGTTGGAGTTTCATACTGATGACTGATAAGTTTATATGTCCAGTTTGTTATGCCAGTGATCAGATTTAGTGATCGCTAAAATACCTGAAAGACCTGTGACCGTTGCTATTGTTTGATCATGTTTCATACTTTACTTATGCTATGTGGTCATTTGGAGCTCTGCTTGCAAGTTGCCTTGTTCTGTAGTTTTCTCCCTTCTTTGTAACAAAGTTGATTTAGAGAGGTCACAATGTACTCCTGTAAATGTTTAGAAATAACAAACTAGGGAAATGCTTGTTACTAGCTGCAATATTGTTTTTTTTCCAAAGCTGAGCATAATTCTCAGTAAAATAAACCTGGATTGCTGTTTCACTGCATCTAAAATTATTTTCTGTCTTATCCAGAGAATAACATCTTCCAAGAGACAAGTTGTAAAGTAATACATTCTGAAGTACACACTATATTTCCTCAATGTGCAAAATCAGCCTCATTACATCTAATTATATGGACCATATGGACATAATAAAAATAAAAATAAAAAAAAAACCCACAGAAAAATTTCAAAGTTTAGGATTTGTAAATAACTTTAATGCCCCACATTTTGAACAGTTCTGTTTTAATAGTCTGTGTGTCAGAAATCCAGGAAGCTAGAAATATTCAGGGATATAGATGAGTCTGTAATAATAGTGGACATGTGTGACTGACAAAATGTGTGGCTTGACAACTGTCATGTCTAAATTCAATTTTAAAATATAGTGAGTTATTCGCTGACATTTATGATACATTTTAATAGTCTTATTCTATTTTTAGTGTGGATTCCTATTCCCAGTATTTGTGTCATTAATTTGTAGTTCATACTTACTTGGCAAATGGCCAGATCTGAAAAAAAGTACTCAGGTAACTAGAGTGCAACTTTGATGGAATTGAAGAATATGAGTCCAAAAATTATGTCCACAAAAGCCCTATGTCCACCCAGATAATTGCTTAAGCATGAAAGAAAGATTGAGATGGTGAAGTACCCCAGGGCTTCAAGTTTTAGAGGGGCAAAGCTACCTCAGCTCAACAGTGTCTTGCCATCTGTTTAACATTTGCACTTGTTCAACATTCACAAAAATATTTCAGTGTCTGGGGACTAAGAATTCTCAGAATAAGCCTTATAAATACTTACCACATAGAATTCAGCAGTAAACATGGAATTTGTCTGTATTCGTTTAAAAGCACATCTAGGGAAGGCAGTGTTGCCCACTGATTGTAAGGAGAACTGTGAGTGAGGCAGGAGAAGGTCAGTGTTTTACTATATATTTTGTATTTGCACAAGAAATGAAAGAGCTGTTTTCTACTCCCTTAAAAACATCTTTCTCTGCTGAGAAAGACATTTTCTCCATCCTTCCTGTTATATCTGTAACATGGTACAGCAAAGAGCACAAGGTTCATAGGTACTGAGAAGGAGCAAGTGAGCAGGAAGTTATCTATAAATCAGTGTTTACTTAAAATCTGTATATTTCCTGGAAGGGGGAAATCCTGGGGCTATGTTTCAGCACTGCTGAAAGATAGTGTCAAGGAATCTTTCAAAATCAGATGAATAAACAGCTTTAGAAATGGAAACTAGAACACAGGACTGTTCTTTCTCACCCTCATGAAATTCTAATCTTGGCTATATATTCTCCTGGGATGCATTAAGAAGAGCGTGGCCAGCAGGTTGAGGGAGGTTCTCTCCCACCTCTACTCTGCATTGGTGAGGCCCCACCTGGAGTACTGTATCCAGTTCTGTGCACTCCAGTTCAAGAAAGACAGGGAGCTACTAGAAAGAGTCCAGCGCAGAGGCACTTGGCTGATTAAGAGAGTGGAGCATCTCCCTTACGAGGAGAGGCTGAGAGGGCTGGGTCTTTATAGCCTGGAGAAAAGGAGTCTGAGGGGTGACATTAATGTCTATCAATACATAAAGGGCAAGTGTCAGAAGGATGGAGCCAGGCTCTTCTCATTGACATCCAGTAATAGGACAAGGGGTAATGGGTACAAGCTGGAGCATAGGAGGTTTCAGCTAAACATAAGAAAAAACTTTTTCACAGTGAGGATGACAGAGCACTGGAACAGGCTGCCCAGAGAGGTTGTGGAGTCTCCTTCTCTGGAGACATTCAAAACCCTTCTGGATGTGTTCCTGTGTGACCTGGTCTGGGTGATCCTGCTCTGGCAGGGGGATTGGACTAGATGATCTTTCAAGATCCCTTCCAAACCCTAATATTCTGTTATGCTGTGACTCTGTAATTCTGTGATTCGATTCTCTCAGGAGAAGTGGAGCATACCTGCTAAATATGCAGATTTCCTGCTGGACACATGTTTAGTGCAGTAACACAGGTGGAGAGAAAAAGATGTGGTTTGGAACAATTTCAGGTGTAGGAGGACTTACATACAATGTGATTACATACTACATGTCTCAGTTCCTGGCAAATAATCCAACATTATTCAAGTATTGCTAGGTACATCCTGTATAGATGGGTAAATAATCTTTTGCAGTGTACAGTCTTAAATCCAGTAAGTGTTTCTGGTCAGAGAAATCCAGAGTTTTCAACAGATCTGATAGGTTGCATTTCAAATGCACCCATTCCAGGACGTGAAGCTTTTCCACTCAGTATGTAGAGCTGTGAAAACTTGCCTGTATTACCTTGTCTACTTTGTGGAGATATTAGGTCTTAAATTCAGATTTATGAAATATACACATAGAGGTAATGCCAAAAATTAGCACTATTTTGAAGTAGCTCTTCCCATGTTGAAGACTCTTAGAGGTTCTGCATATTGCTGTTTCAATCTCTTTTTATCCTGTATTTCCTATTGCCTAGAGAAAAAAAAATATTTAAATTACATTTTTATTGGTATGACTACAGCTGATATCGATATTGAAAGAGAAAACTATCATAATATGAATTTGTGGCAAGAATATTATTGAAGTTCTATTTAAAAAGCCTCTGAAAATATGTCCAAAATGTCTAAAAAAATACTGAATTTCATAAATTACATTCCAGTGATGATGAGAAAATATTCTTACTCTTCAGAAAGTACACAACAAAACCAGTCCTGTAATTGCAAAACACAATGTTATATTTCTCTTCAGGCTAGTCATTCAGGATGAAACCTGAGGTTTTGGTTCAGGCTTTAGTGATGTGAATGACATAGAGCTATGGCCTTCTGTCACACACCATGGATTCATAAATGCTGGGTCTAGAAGTGACCCCAAGGGCTTGTCTTGTCCATTAGCCTGTTCCAGGGCTAGATAAAGTATCATTCCCTCTTTCCAAAAAGACTTGTCTAACCTATTCTTAAATATGTTTCATGATGGAGATTCCACAACCGCCTTATTCAGTACCTCTGGAATTCAACCAAAGAATTCTGAAATTTTATCTGGCTTGCTTATTGCACTGAAAAAGAACCCAATGTAACTTAGCAGCTGAACTCACTGTATCTTCACTAAAATGTAGGTGTTTGGGGTGCAGACAAGAGATTGATTGAGACATTTATGGAAAGAGAGATTTGAATCCCATTGCAATCAGTATATGTTTAAGCCATAAGGAGTTCTACTGGTATCAGTGAGGATATCCATGGAACATATTTTTACCCGATACAAAAAAGGGAACTAGAATCTGTCTCTTTGATAAAATTGATAAGGCAGGAAGATCCTTTTGGACTTAAGACATTCAAAGTTATATTCAAGCCATTTAGGTACGGCTTTGAATTAGCCATATCTCATTCTGTGTGATGTTGTTAACAGCAACTGAGGTATTGGGCAAAATAATAAAAATGGTTTTCATATTATGGTAATTGCATTCTGATACAGACACAAGGGTCTAATTTCCTGTAGTAGTGGCAATATAGTACCTTTACTACAAAATAAACATGTATTTCACACTGACATTTCTTGTATAAATGGATGAAAAATCCTAATTCACTTTTTGATGTAGTTTTGCAGTCAGCTGCTTGCTTTGCATAATTGGGGTGACAGATGCACTTTATTGTATCAGCAAAAACACTTTGTAGCGCATTTTGTAAAAGGGTACAATGAACCTGGATCTCAGCCAACATCAATAATGGAATAATAAACTTACACAAGTAGCAGGGAATTGCAGTTGTTTTAATGAAAAAGACACTTCTCAGGGCTGTTCTGAGGTTATTCTGTTCAAGTTACTGTTAGGACATAGGACATAGAAATGATTCTCAAATATTTTTGTTTGAGAGAGGTAAGAAGGGATACAGGAAAATAAGACTCTGAAAAAGCCCCACATCACAAAACTCACCATGTCATGTACTGCTGCCAGAAAAAGCACTGGATCATTACTGAGCCACCACTCATAGAAACAAGTCTTTTACAGCCCTGTAAACTGAGCAACCCTAACAAAAATTGTTCTCCAGCCCTACCCAAGATCAGACAGGAAAACACAGCCTGGTCAACACTAATGCTTTCCTCATCCACATTGCTCACTCACCTGATCAGCAGAGATTTGTCTAGACAGCTTTCTTGATTCATTGTTGCCAGCCTGAATGGGACAAATCTAGGAAAAAAGCAGCATCCCTCCCTGGATTTCTGTGAAAAACATCAGTGCATGTCAGACTATTGAGACAGGTTGGTATTGATGTGATTTCTCTTTCTGACAGTTATCAAATGATTACCTATCAAAAATCACTGCCTCTCATAGCTGCTCCTTTGAAGAGAACCTACAGTGTAATGTTCTTGAAATGTGATTTTGTTTGAGATACATTATTTTTTGGAGGGGTTGTTTTTACTCAGTGAGTAAGCAGGCAGAGGGCACTCATTGAAAACCAAATAGGCCGATGAATGCAATTCAGCTGAGATAATTGAAATTGTAACTGGAAACAGAGGCATTGTCCAAGCAGAATAATATTTTCATACTGAAAAAAACTTGAACACACTAGAGAAGAGTGTAAGATCATTTTAACACAGGTTGCTGGCTTTCCTGTTTCTTTAATGGTTTGTACACACCATGATTTCTTAGACATAAACATGGATAGGAAGAGAGTGGTAAGAGAATGTTACTCTAGAACACATCTTTTATCCTTAACAACCATTCTGTAATCTAAGTTAAACTGTGTAGTTTTTTTCCAAAGAAATTACTATCTGATTTGATACTTAACTCAAAATCCATCAGCTATATTAGTAAAACAAGTATTGGCCAATTTAAAAAAAAAAAAAAAAAAAAAAAGAGGCAAAAAAGATGTACATTGCTCTATCTTATACAAGTTATAATACTACTTTAGAAAGTTTCATTTGTTGCTTTTTCCACCTTATGGACCCCTATCAAACTAAGGAGCTGTGTAAGAAAAAGTAGGATGTAATTGTAACTCAAGGTACAGACAGTGGAAGATCTGATGCCTAGTGTTTTTAAACATTTGTTGCATATTTTCAAATAATAAGTCATTTTCCAAATGCAGAAATCTAAGAAACATTGTCATATGATAGTTGTCTCATGTTCAAAAAATATCAAAAGTATGATATGTGAATCTAACAGCAGCCCCAGTACCTACAGGAAGGTTATCAAGGAGATAGAGCCAGGCTCATAAGAGTTGTGCATAGTGGGAATATATGAGATAATGTTGTTGTAAACTGAAACACGAAAGGTTCATACTTTATATAAAGAGAAACCTTTTACCCATGAGAACAGCCCAGCACTGGAGCTGGTTGGCCAGAGATATTGTACAGTTTCCAACCTTGGAGGTTTTAAAGACCTTACTGGATAGAGCACTGAGCAACGTGGTCTGACCCCATAGCTGACCCTATGAGGTTTGAGATTGTGCTAGATCCCCTTCCAGCCTGAAAGAGTCTGTAACTCTCTGATTGTAAATTGAGTGGACACTTGGAGCTGTCAAAATGGTCACCACTGACTATCATTCATCTTGTGACTGATCTATATGATTAGAACCAAGAATTGTTCCTGGAATTACAGAAAGGATAATGGTTTTAAAAGTTAGTCTGTTCGCTATTTAAATAATGAATCTAGATGTAGCAGCCCTGCTTCAGCAGGTGAGTTAGACCAGAAGACGTCAAGACATCCAACCTTAAGCATTTTGTGATTCTGTAATTCTGTGATTCAGTAATTCTGTGATTCTGTCGGGGTTTTTTTTGTTGTGGTTTTTTTTTTTTTTTAATGAGTGGATATATGGTATCATATAGCTTTTATATATTTTACTGTTTTTTCTTTTTAATCTGGAGGAAACAAGAATTTGGAAAGGTAAACATATGCATATTTACTATGCAATTTTGTAATTGATAACTGAGGAAAAAAAGATTGCTGAGGGACAAAAGCTCATTATTGTGCTCATGGTATTATATAAGCATTCCTAGGGCTTGAAGGGTTTTCTTTCCCGCTTACTTCAGAATGTGTGAGCCAGGAAAAAAAATAATAAAAAAATTCTATGGAATTACAAAAGTATAAAACTTTTCCAATAAGAGAGTTTGTATCCAAGAAATACCAGCATACAGACTGCAGTGAGAATCTGCTGCCTTTGAATTTGATTATTTCCACATGAAAGCTTAATATATTGCTCAAATTCAAATACTGCTAACTAAAAGTAGATACACAGAAATATATTATTTTTGCATTATTTGTAAATTAGATAGAAAATTAAGATGTTATGTATCAGAGACTGAAGAATAACAAAATACATAAAAATCTATTTCTGTGGCATTTTTCTTGGTATTTGCAATCCATTTCCTTGGTATATGCAATGTTTATTATACTACAGTAACTCACTACTTGATTTCTTTTTCTCTTAAATCTTTCTCCAGAATGTCCCGTTCTGTTCCAAACTGCTCATCCTCCAGATAAGTCAATAAATTTATATTATTCATGACTCTTAAGTTAGCTTTGAAAATATAAGCACACTTAAATTAATGAGCACATTTATTTAAATACTCAAGAAGACCACAATCAGAGAACTGCAACTTTTGGAGGAAAATAGGATGAGAAAGGTGTGCTTGGACTGTGCACACATACATATGTCTTACTGGTTTTACATTAACATTGGTCTGTAATAGCTTTAATAACTCTGTTTCTTCTGTGTTAATCACAGTCAATCATATCATGTCTCCTTCCGTATGTAAAACACATTCCTTTAAGTTATCCATGTTTGTTTCCATATTATTTCTTTTTTCTTAAATGTAAGTGGAAAGAATATCAGATAATCTTGCAGATGAGGTTTTACTTTTACTTTGTATATGAATATCTAATGCATCCTAAGACTACATGTGTACATTTATTTTGTAACATCCATGTCATTTTGGTCACTTACAATCATCCTGACTTAATAGCATTCTCAACTCTATTTACTCTTCACTTCTTTCCATTGGATGAATGCACAATTCACAAGTTGTGCCAGGGGAAGTTTAGGTTAGATATGAGGAAAAATTTCTTCATAGAAAGGGTTATCAAGCATGGGAACAGGCTGCCCAGGGAAGTGATGGAGTCACCATCGCTGGAGGTATTTAAACAATGTGTAGATGCGGTGCTGACATGAGATGTGGTTTAGTGATGACTTGGCAGGGCTGGATTAACAGCTGGACTTGATGATCTTGAAGCTTTCTTCCAACCAGAATGATTCCATGATTCTAAGAGGAATTAGTGTTAGTGTTATCCTGTATATAGTTATTCAACATTGACATTGTTCTCACTGGTCGCCAGCTAATGTAATTATTATGTATCTCTAAGCTTCATGATATAATATCTCTATTAGTCCATGTGTTTTTGCAAACAACCCGTCCTTAGATGAGTATTTATATAGTATATATAAAGTCATTTACAAGGTGCAGTCTCCTCTTAATTTTACAGACATACAGAAAGCTATAGATGGCTGTAGATCCAAGCGGCAGAAGAAACATATCAGTCAGAATAGTCTTTCAGTGCTACAGTTAATATAGTGCTTCTGATTCTATCTTCATCATACAGTCAACAGAAAACTTAATCATCATCTTGCATGAGCAGAGAAACAATTAAAATTTACTTCATTGAAAAGACTCCTTACTCAGCTCTACAGCCAACTGGCATCTCAGAATATCTAATGAACTAGATTTCTAAGCCTGCAGAGTTCAGTTCCATGTGTTTTCATGGTATCCACAAGCATTTCATTTTTATAGAAGTCCACAAAAAGATCAAGTAAGGTTATGTCATTGTTTCTATCATTTTCTGTCCTCCCACAGGCTAAGCTTCCTGAAATGCAGGTAACTTGTCTGTCATTTCAGGCTGTTTGAATCTCATCTCTTCAGAGACAAACTGAGCATTATTTAACTTATCAAAGATATCACCTAGATCTGTCTGAATACACAGTCATTGCTCGTCAGACCACAGTGGCTGTACTGTGTTGCCTTCCTGAAATAAAAAAAAACCTAATTTCTGAATTTTAATATTCAACTCAAAACCTTTCTGTGTGATAGTGTTCTTACCTCATCAATGAGGAGCAATGCTGGTGCTCAGAACACTCCGTCACAGTGTCTTGTGCTTTTGGCTTGATAATTTATCTATTTTATTGACTTGATAAGGACAATAACTTGCATTCAATTCAGAGGCCCATTTTTGTACACTTAACACCTCTTTTTGGATAGGATATTATGTGAAACCTGGAATCTCCAAGGCTGTCGGTGAGGGCACTCTTTGGTGAACACAGTTCCATGACCACCAAAAGCTTTGAATAATGACAACCTGTGAATGATAATTTTTCTTTAAATAGTTCTCAATTTTATGTATTTAAAAAAAAAATATATATTGAATGCCTTCTTTGCTTGGCTCTTCACTGATAAAATCAGGTCTCATGAATCCTGGACCCTAGAGGTAAGATAAAAGGTTTGGAAAAAGGAAGAATTCCCCTTGGTAGAGGAGGACCAGATAAGAGACCACTTAGCCAAGATAAACATCCATAGACCCTGACAGGGTATATCCACAAGTGCTGAGGGTGCTGGCGGATGTTATTGCTATGCTACTCTCCATCATCTTTGAAAAGTCATGGAGAACAGTAGAGGTGCTTGAGAACTGGAGGAAGGCCAATATCACTCTGGTCTTTAAAAAGGGCAAGAAGGATGACCCAGGAACTAGAGACTGGTTAGTATCACCTCCATGTGTCTATAAATATCTAAAGGGTGGGAGCAAGGAGGATGGAGCTGGACTCTGTTCAGTGGTGTCCAGTGACAAGACAAGGGTCAACAGGCACAGTCTGAAAGACAGAAGGTTCCATAAAAATATTAACAGTCTGCCCAGGGCGGCTCTGGAGTCTCCGTCTCTGGAGATATTCAAAACCTGCCTGGATGCAATCCTGTGTAGTGTGCACTAGGAAAACCTGCTTTGGTGGAGGGGTTGGACTAGATGATCTCTAGAGGTCCTTTACAACTCAAACAATTCTGTGATTCTGTGATATTCATTATTTGTTATTTAATATTTAGCATTTAGTATTTAGCTATTGATATCTAATTTAGTGTTCTCAGAAACAGATCAGGACAGCATAAAACTCTTCAGAAAAAGCACTAGCTTTTAAATAAAAGCAGTTACTTCTGCCTTTCAAACAACTTCAGAAGACCAATGTTTGATCAAGTTTTTACTACTAGAGGGTTTTATTTTCTTAAATAACTTTCATTCCTGATATAGAATCATTGAATTGTTTAGGTTGGAAAGGACCTTTAAGATCATTGAGTCTAACCGTTAACCCGGCACTATCAAGTTAACCACTAAATCAAGTCTTTATATACCTTATATCTATATCTATATCTATATCTATCTATCTATCTATCTATCTTTATATACCTCCAGGCATGATGACTCAACCTTTAAGATCATTGAGTCCAAGTGTTAACCCAGCACTGTCAAGTTAACTACTAAATCATGTCTTTATATACCTCCAGGGATGATGACTCAACTGCTTGTCTTGTTCCAATGCTTGGCAATCCTTCTGGTGAACAAATTTTTCCCAATAGCCAATCTCAACCTCCCCTGGTGCAACTTGAGTCCATTTCCTCTTCTATTGCTTGTTACTTGGGAGAACAGAACACCCACCCTGCTACAACCTCATTTCAGGTAGTTGCATAGAGTGATAAGATCTCCTCTCAGTCTCCTTTTCTCCAGGTTAAACAACCTTAGCTCCCTCAGCGGCTCCTCATAAGACTCGTTCTCTAGACCCTTCACCAGCTTCATTGTCCTTCTTTGGACATGCTCCAGTTCCTCAATGTCCTTCTTGTAGAGAGGGCTCCAAAAATAAACCCAGTATTTGAGGTGTGGCCTCAGCAGAGGGACAATCATTTCCCTAGTCCTGCTGGCCGTGGTATTTCTGATGCAACCCAGGATGCCGCTGGCCTTCTTAGATGCCTGGACACACTGCTGGATCCTGTTCAGCTGACTGTTGACCAATTCCCCCATTTCCTTTTTTGGCTAGGCAGCTTTCCAGCCACTCTTCCCCAGGCCTGTAGTATTGCATGGAGTTGTCGTGACCCAAGTGCAGGACCCAACACTTGGCCTTGTTGAACCTCATGCCGTTGTCCTCAGCCCATCAATCAAGACTGTCTGGATCCTTCTGTAGAACCTTCCTACTTTCAAGTAGATCAACACACCTGCCTAACTTGACGTTATCTGCAAACTTCCTGAGGGTGACCTCAGTCCACACCTCCAGATCACTGATAAAGATATTAGAGAGGACAGGCCCCAGTAGTGAGCCTTGAGAAACAACACTTGTGACTGGCCACCAACTGGATTTAACTCCATTTCCCACCACTCTTTGGGCATGGCCATCCAGCCAGGTTTTCCCCAGTGAAGAGCACGTCTTTTGAAGCCATGAGCAGCAAGTTTCTCCAGGACAATGCTGTGGGAACTGGTGTCAAAGTCTTTACTGAAGTCCAGGCAGACAATATCCACAGCCTTTTCCACATCCACTAAGTGGGTCACCTTGTCTGGTTAGTCAAACAGGACTTGCCTTTCATAAACCCATGGTAAGTGGGCCTGATCACCTGGTTGTCCTGTACATGTCACATGATGCTAAAGATGATTTGCTCCATAACATTCCCTGGCACCAAGGTCAGATTGACAGGCCTGTAGTTACTTGGATCCTTCTTCTGACCCTTTTTGTAGAAGTGCTTTACATTTCCAAATTCCAGTCAGCTGGGGAGGTAGTTTGCCAGGACTGCTGATGAATGATGGAATGTGGCTTGACAAGTTCTTCTGCCAGCTCCTTCAGTACCCTTGGGTGGATCCCATACTAGCCCCATGGACTTCTGTGTCTCTAAGTGGTGTAGCAGGTCACAAAACATTTCTCCATGATTTATGAGGGTTTCATTCTGCTCCCCATCCATGTCTTCCACACGAGGGAGCTAAGTACCTGGAAAACTACTGGCCTTACTATTAAAGACTGAGGGAAAAGAGGCATTAAGCCCTCAGATTTTTCCACAGCCTGTGTCACTATGTTTCCCTCTGTACCCAATATAGGGTGGAGATTCCTCTTAGTCCTCCTTTTGTTGCTAATGTATTTTTAGAAACATTTTATTTTTATTTGTCTTTTATGGCAGTATCCATATAAAGTTCTAGTTGGGCTTTAACCTTTCTAATTTTCTCCCTACATGGACTCGTGACTTTCTTGTAGTTCTCCTGAGTTTTCTGCCTCTTCTAAATGTCATTAACTCTCCTTTTTTCCTGACTTCCATCCAAAGCCCTCTGTTCATCCAGGCTGGTCTTCCTCTCTGCCAACTCGTCTTTTAGCACATGGGGACAGCTTGCTCCTACATCTTTAAGATTTCCTTCTTGAAGAATGTCCAGACTTCATGGACTCCTTTGCTCTTCAGGACTGCATCCCAAGGGACTCTTGTCAAGCAGTCTCCTAAACTGGTCAAAGTCTTCCCTCTAGAAGTCCAAGGCAGCAGCTCTGCTGGCCCCCTTCCTTACTTCTCCAAGGATCAAAATCTCAATCATTTTGTCATTGCTATGCCCAAGACAGCCTCCAACCATTATATCACCCAGAAGTCCTTCTCTGTTCACAAACAACGGGTCCAACAGGTCACCTTTACTAGTTGTCTCTCTCAGCAGCTGTGTCAGGAAATTATCTTTCACACACCCCAGGAACCTCCGAGACTGTTTCCTCTCTGCTATATTGTATTTCCAGCAGACACCTGTTAGGTTGAAGTCCCCCATGAGAACAAGGGTTTGTGATTGTGAGACTTGTTTGAGGCTGCTCTGTGATAATTTCTGAGTGTTCAGGTCAGTTTACTGGAAGGCTCTGAGCCTTCACATTTGAAAGCAGAACAGGAAGGTTTTCTGATTTGCTTGCTTTACCTTCTGGCCTCAGGAGGGCTCCCAGCTGCCTTCAGTGTCCTTGGACAGGGCAGGGAGATGGCACAGAGAAAGAACCTTTACACCTGTGCTCAGCTGCTTAGGAAATGTTTCCCATGTGTGAGAGACCTAATACCAAACTGCTAACTTAGTGTATTCTGCTCCAGGAGTGTGATATTGTGGGAATTCACATAAAAGTTAATACTAATATTTCATCCTAGGTAATAATCCAGAAGGAGACCTGAGAAATTCCTTAAAGCGTTTGTTCCATTCTTGCGATTGGAAGACTCAAGTGATGTATTTAAAGTGCTACTCTAATAATCAGTTAAGTCAATATATTGTACTGAGCATTGATGCATTTTCTCGATGATTGTATTTGTTTAGTAGATCATGGGATTCTTTCTTTTTTTAAAAGCACAAAAAGAATGCTTTAAGCTAGGTCAGAGTACAAGAATCAAGAGATTCATGAGTTCCATTGTCTATGAAAACTGAGCTGATAATCAACTCTGAAGCAAGACAGGAAAAGTTCCTGATATGCGGGAGATCAAAACAACTTTCCTGCAGGTCTAAAAATGAAAACTTGCTCCGTGGAGAGCAATTATCTTGGAACAACCAGCTGAGATACAGGACCTTGTGGAGCTGGAAGAAATTACAACTAGCTTCATTATCATCAGGAGATCAAAAGATTTTAAGATTGGTGAGCATGCCAGATGCTGTCCCTTCTTTACAATAGTTTAATACTTCCATTTTAAGAAAACTGTTACGTATCTATGTATAATTTGTATCTGAACCACAAAAAGAAAAAAATGCAGGTTCCTGAGCATAGTCAGAGCTACCGAGAAGGTGCTTCAGTCTCCTCTGAAGTACTGTAACCTATGTCTTAGTCGAGAAGAAGAAAGACATCAATAAATTGGAGCAAGTTTGGTCAGGGGCTGGGAAGTATGCCCAGTGAGGAGAGGTTGAGAAAGCTGGAATTGTTGACCCTGGAGATAGATGGCTCTGAGGGGAATCTTAACACTGCCCTCAACCATATAATGTAAAGAAATAGAGTAAAAGGGGCCAAACTCTTAGATGAAGAATGAGGAGGAATGGACCCAAGCTGAAAAATGGTATATTCTGACTCAATATGAGGGAAAAAAGTCTACCACGAGTGTGGTCAAACACAGGAACAAGTTCCCAGAAAGGTTGAGGGGGTCTCTGTCCTTCAAGATATCCAAAACTCCATTGAAGAAGTCCATAAGCAGCCTGCTATAAGGGCTGCTTTTAACAATGGAGTTGGACTAGCTGAAGGTCCTTCCAACTTATATAATTCTATGATTGAAACCTCTGAGTTACTATAAAAACAGGTGAAATCATGTGTGGTGGGTTTACCTTGGCCAGCTGTCAGGCCTCCAACCTGTTGTTTTCTCTGTCCTCCTCAACAGGAGAGGGGCAAAAAATAAGGTGGAAGAGCTTGTGGGCCAAGATAAAGGCTTTAATATTCATTACTTCCCGTTGACAGGAAGATATCCAGCTATTTTCCGGGAAGCAGGGACTCAGTATGTGTAGTAATTACTCAGGAAGACAAACACCATAACAATGAATGGATATGCCTCCATCTCCTTGCCCTCAACTCTTATTGTTAATCACAGTGTCATATGGTAAGGAATATCCTTTTGGTCAGTTTAGGTCAGTTGCCCTGGCTGTGTTCCCTCCCAACTTCTTGCCCACCCCCCAACCTATGGGCCTTTGGGCAGGATGGGGATTTGGAGAGAAAGCCCTGACACTGTGAAAGTACTGCTCAGAAAATGCCAAAACATTGGTGTGTTATCAACACCATTTTAGCCACAAATGCAAGACACTACGCTGTAGGGGCTACTGTGAGGAAAGTTAACTTAATCTGAGCCAGAGACAGGACATCAGAATGTAATTGTGCATGATACGGGCTTGTTACTTGAAAGGGTCATCCACAGGAACACAGGGATGGATCAAAAATGCAGCTTACCCTGAACTCTGGCAATAATGTTGTTCAGATAGTTACACTTATTTCTGTTTCAATAAAATTGATCTGACATGAATACACTGTATTAGCCCAACCTTAAGATATACATATGTAACAAAACAATTAAATACTCAGCTCCCAAAGTGCTAAGCAGCAAGTAAAATTTAACAGAAAGAACTTGGCTTTACCAAGGATAAATTACCTGGGAACCCCCCTAGAATTAACTGATTTTCTTCACATTTTAGTATTGATTGGACTGCTTGAGTGGGGAAAATTGCAGGACAGCAAATCCAATTAGTAAAATATGGTACTTCTGTAAGTAAGCAAACATGCGGCCAAAGCTTGGTTGCTTTATTTTTCTGCTTCATGGCCTGCTGCTCAGATGTAATGCCTCATCCTTAAGTATGCTGCTGAGTGCATTTTATGAAAATTCAGAGGACCTGCCCACAAACAACTTCTGAATTCTCTGCAAAATTATGAACATAATTTATCTTAATCAAAGTCAGTTTTCTCAGCTTTAAGGTGCACCTTTCTAACCCTCTCTGTTGTTCTTCTGCCTCTTTAGCAGTTTAGTATTCACAGAGGTGCACCTATGCAGCTGGGAACAGAGGATTTGTTCAAATGGAAAAAAAAAGCTGGCACCTGATCAAGAGAACTGGTTTAAACAGGTTATCTGGCAAGAAGATCATACAGTAGGGGTCTCTGACTATATGTCAGATCTCTCCATGATGTGTCCTAAGGAATGAAGGCAGAAAGTAGAAAAAAAACCCCAAAGTTATATTTTTGAAGGATATTCTCACTAGCTTACCTGAGGACATTTGAGCGAACATCTGATGAAGGAACTCTGCCTTCCTGAATACAGACTGATTCTTAATGAACAAGGGATGGAGGGTGAGAAATATTGTCTACAGAGAGTCTGTGGGTTTTATTAGGTTCCTTGCTAAACAGCATCACTAGGAAAAGAACAGTAACCCATAAAGAAACATTTAAAGAAAAGGAAAAGACTTTATGAGCTATAGGACTGAATCCTCTGTGTCACATGGTAGCTGAAATCGTCTAAGTTTCTAGTTCTATTATCCGTCTGGAAGACAATTCCCAGATTTCATTCTTCAGATGGGTAAAATCCAGCCAAAGTTTATTCATGACTATTTCATACTAATTTGTTTTGTTGTAAAATTATTTTTTTTTAGCTTAAATTAGCTCTTCTCTCTCCTTCTCATTTATGACCCTGATAATTTTGTAGATAGCTTTCTGGTTTTTTTCTTCTTGAATTAAATAAGCTGAGTATTTTTTTAAGTGTCCTTTCCAAACATAAGCTCTCTATTCAGTTGAATATTTCTTGCAGGATTTCTCTGCACCCATTTCAATGTGAATTGATCTATCTTTAAATAGATGAATGAAATCCTGTATGGTGTATACTAATGCCCTAAACAATGATAATGACTGCAAGATCAAAGAAGACCATCATTGAGAGACTTTTCAAGGTGCTTAATTTGGGGAGCTGAGTAGAAAAATCACTATCTAAGCATAGCAGGAGACATTCTTGGCCTTTCCTGAATCCAGTGTCTTGGATGAACTTGCAGTGTAAAATAATAATTAAAAAAAAATATGTATTTTAAACTAGCAATTTTTCTACCAAAATATTTCAGATGACAAGATTAACATAAGCATTAAAAAAACAATCTTTATATCTAGAGTTTCAGTTGGAACATTGTTTGGACCAATGAAGGAAGAAGAAATTGAGAACTAGTAGGTGAACATTTTTTATTTTGTCAGAACACATTTCTGTATGAAACAATCACATTAAGAATAAATAGTTAATCATAAAAAATGCTAGAAAATGCCCAAGACAGCACTCAGTGCAAACTACATTTATCCTAGGCCTCATACTTAGAAAAATAACATTGATTTAGTAAAAATAACAAATAAAATAATAAAAAAAAAAAAGACCAGCAGAGAGAATTTAATCTCAAATGCCTGAAGTAAATTCTGAAACTGTAAATGACTGAAAACTTCCTTGTGAAGGAAATTATTAAACAACATGAATAAAAAGAGCTGTTGCCATCTCACTCATTTTAATCTTTAAGGGCCTAGCTGATGCTTTGTAAGCATTTCAATTTTGGTCAGGAGATGAGTTATTTAAAGCTGCTGTTTATTTGCAGAAGTTCTAATCAGTCAAATATCATCACTCTGATATAGAAAGTGGGTTATTTAAGCTTGACTTTTCCTTTAGCATTCCTTTTGATACTAATGGAAACTCGGGTCAAAGCTGTAAACATAGATTAAACATAATTTCATTTGATTTTCATGATTTGCCTCACCTATTGTTATACCATTACAAAATAAAATTATCCCAACTACCTTCCAGCAATTTTCCCTATTCTCTTTCAGCATTACTAATTTGTGATTTTCAGTATGGCTTGTTATAGTAAAATTGACAAGTGGCATATCTCACTCAATCAAGCATATGAAGTCCTTTAATTTGGTCTAATTCAGGCATCAATGAAAAGTTTGAAGCTTTTACATTTGCTCAAGTGAAACTAATGTCCATCACAAAACAAATTGATTTTCAGTTTCAATACAAATCAAAATCTGATCACATGAAAAATTGTTGTCAAGCCTGCTAAATTGATAATGAATGAACAAAGTAAAGTGACTGTTGAATATCTACCTCACATGTTTCAGTTTATAGCCATTGAAAGTCATTTTCTAAAAGACAAAACACCTCAGTCATTTTTTGCTGTCTACTTTGTTTAATACTGCAGGCCTATTTTTTGGTCATATTTTGTGTTATGGCAATTAACATAGGCAAAGTAAATGTATTCTTTGCTATAAATGTTTCTGATTTGTCAAATAACCAAACGCCAGAGACGAAGTGGAAAGTACATGTGGAGGACAGAATGTATCCCCAACAAACTCTATGTCCTAAACGTGACTTCGGCTTCCATTTTACCAGAGATAGGTGGATTGAACTGAAATGACTGATACCAGCTATCCTTACTACTTGACTGAAAGAAAGGCAAAATAAGGCTTCACCTTGTCTTTGGAAGTGTAGCTGGAGGTATTCGCTCCGAAAAAAGGATTCTGAACCTGGCTCATAAGTAAATAAAAATACAAGGTTCGTATACTAAAACTTGGGAAGATATATTGTAGCAGAGATGCACTCACGATTTCCAGTTAGCTGCCTGGAGTGGTCTACCACTCAATGTGCAAACAGTTTTTAGATTCCTCTTTAGGAACTGGACACATACAAGGGGATATGTGCAAACTCTTTCACAAGACAGGAATTTTCTTCCTACCAGCTCTCTGAGACACTCAGTTATCAACCATAACCTAAGCCAGAAACTTGGTAGCCCCCTAGGGAGGGACACTGCTTGAACCAGTTCAACTCTGATTGACTTGAATATGATTGAGCCTTTGGTGGGATCTAGTCTTTAGCTGTTATGAAGGTGAAATCTTCTTGTCCTGATAGAAGCTTTTTGTAATTCTGGAAGAGCAGATACTGTGTATATTTCCTTGTGGATGTCATGTACACACAGTATTGGGCCAAGGTGAAAGTAAACTCAACGTTACCTGGGCGGCCCTACAGGAGGCAGTAAACTGGCTATAAATCAAGTGCCAATATCAAAACACTGAGAAGCCCAAAATGCAACTTATGTTGCTCCCAGTGAGGGCTGTCACAATTTAGGGTCAGGGTGGCCCCTTAGACCTATAACAGATGCTCTCTGTTAACCCCACTCCCTCCCCAAAGGGAAGGAGAAAGGGAACAAGGGAGAGAGACTTAGTGATTAGAAGAGGAAACTAGAACAGCTTTAATGAAAATTAAATTAATAATAATAAAAATGGAATATATACAAAACAAGTATCAAACCCAACCCCCCGATGGTAATTACATCACCATCACCACTGATGCTGTGGAGCAGGCACTGGGGGAGTCCTAGACTGGGCCCCACAGCAGACAGGAGCTGTGTTGAGGAGCTGGATTCTGGTACCAGGTTCAGGAGCACACCGATTGGGATCGAAGGCAGTCCTCCTTGGGTGCTCCAAGGAAGGAACTGAAAGAAGACCTCGGCCAAGCCCAGAAAAGCTGGCAAAGCATTCCAAGAGGGGAGGAGTCCAGAGACCCTTTGGATACCTCAGATCTAAGCTGAATATGACATATATGGGCTGGAATACCTCGTTGGTCAGTTTAGGGTCACCTGTCCTGTCAACTCCTCCCTGCAGGTGCAGCCTTTCACTTTCTACACCCCCAAATGTGGTACGCAAGATCCATCAGCGGCCTTGGTCTCCATACCAATCCTTGGTAGTAACTCTAAACATGGGGTGTTATCACTGCTAGGAGCAGACACTGTCTGTGAGAACAGGCTGCTAACTTTAAAAACTTTTTTTAACTAAAATGCAGTTAATTAAAAAAACTGAGCTGAAAAGTAAAATTACTGAACAGAATTAGTTCTGTTCTCACTCAAACCAGGACAAGGGCAGTGACTCAAGGGAGACTTAAGGAAGGAACAGTCTTTCCCACAGCAGATACTGCTTCTTTTCCCATGCTGTGGTAGCTAGAACTGCTAAGTCCCATTTCTAACTCATTTACCTCTCCATTTTCCTGTGGCAGGGATTGCCTGGTTTTGGGTTAATTCCAACCTCTTCCTACTGTGGTATCATATTCAGGTTTTCTCAATTATCTTTCTTAAGGTCTCATGCTGAACTGTAGGTGGACAACCAACTATAAATGGAAATAAAATGAGTAAAAGTAGTTTAGCTTTTACCTAAAATCCAGGCTTGATCACCATATTTCGGAAGCTCATTGGTATGGACTGTTTGTCTATTGTGACACCATTTTATTAGCTTGAACTGGAAAGGACGAGAGTGATGTCTGCTTGTCAAATCTGAATAGGAGGAAGCTGTTTGATGTTTTTGATACACTTGTTATCTCTAAAGTTAGTAGGGAGAGACCTGTTGGTTTGTTACAAACTTTGACTATAAGCTTATCTCCATCTATATTCAAATTTTTTAAGCCAAATCCAATATATTTGTTAAGTCCATCGGTAAGTGTTCTGTTTATGTTTTTCCATGTAAATTTAAAATGTAGACTTTAAACTTCCTTAATCCCTGACATAACAATGTGTGAACAGAATCAACTTACTTTTTATTTTATGTGGACCCTGTAAAGTTTATTTAATTCATCAAGTTCTCTGAAGTCACCAAGCAAAGAAAGAAAATAAAAGGAGATGCAAAATATCACTGTTTTTTTTTTCTAACTGAGTCAAAGAAGTAGAAAGCAATATTATTACTGGAATAGTGGAAGAAAAAAAAAATGTTGGGAAGAAGGCTCTTTAAACAGTTTAAAGCTTGTCAGACAAGATCATCATTTAGGATTTTACAAGGGTTGGTTCTTACGGGACTGTAAATACAGAAATCGCTTTCTAAATCAGCAGAAAAATAAATCCAGTAATAAAATCAACATGATTAGTAGTGCTTTGGAATTTTGGAATGAATGCTGCTTCAAGCTACTCTTACAAGATGGAATGGAAAGGAATGTGGAAGAAAGAACAGTAAAATGGTGATGCTGTGGTCTCTTGAGCAGAGGGCTAACAGAACGCTTTATTTACTGTAGGCAAAAGTATAGACCTCTAAAAATAAAATCCTCTCTTGAGTCCAGAAACATCAGTAGTATAAATTTACCACAACATCTACAGCAGTTAACTAGATGACTAGTGTGACATTACTCACAGAGCCTGAAATATTTCATACATTCCTATAGGTAAGAAATACTTGCTAGCAGTCAAGTTTTCATTGTTCTGTTGCTTTTTAGATAACATTCCTTGAGCCTTTTCCCTGATTCTGATAATATTGTGCAGTATGCTTTGCACTGCTCTCTGTTTGCTTCAAACAAACAAAACTAGTAATTTTTCTCCCACTTCTGTTTAAAGCTATTTTGGTGATGTCTTTCAGACTTGTGCGAATCTAGAATAGGTCTCACCAATAATGATCAACCTGAGTTTTTAAAGATACTAAACAAAGTAGGCCAAAGTATGCTCCCAATTTATATACTGGATAGTTAGCATAGCATAGTGGAGAGAAATAAATACTCTTGAGTGCTGATATGGAAGGGAGGACTCAATCTACTGTACACAGATAGTAATTTTTCATTCTCAAAAGGCAATAAACTGTCCCATGCCATCTTCTGACACTGTTTGCATTCCTTGGCAAAGATTACCATTGAAGCAAGCCTTGATGGTGTGATGGATTGAGATAAGAATTGCGAGGTGGATTATAAACTGTTTCAAGGAATGTTGGTGACTGAAATAATACAAAGCTGTAGTGGTGGATACTAATTCTCTTGGTAGTTTGTTTTCCCCGAAAATCCAAGCCTGTGACCTAAATGATGTGGGTCATGGTGGCAAATCTTAGTCTAAATCATATTAATTTCTTTGTAAAGAAAATTTAGTTTGGGAGATGGGAAAAGGGAAAGTTAGTACCTTCTTGTCCTGTTTTATAAAGTCAGGGAAGGGTTGGAGTTGTTTCTTGGGACAGCAGCTTAGATGAGCCTGAGAGCTATGCCAGCTCTTGCAAAAGAGGGTGCAAAAGGTATTGAGGAGAAGTTGGCTAACAATGAGCAGGTAGAGATTACTTCCCATAGCTAAAAGATCACCTCAGGGTAGTGATAGAATACAGGTATTGAGGATCTTTACATCTCTATCCAAACTCAGCTGTCTTATTTCTGTGCTGAAAGTACAACATACTCTTTAGTAGCATGGTAATCCTCCTATTTTTTTGGACAGAGATTCAAAAGCATTCAAGGTGCTTGTAATGAGAGAACCCTGTGGCATTTGGCAGTGATCAACACAGGCTCTTTCTCTATGCTTGGTAGTTATATAGGAGAATATGAGAACTGTAGTTCCAAGTATGAGTGCTGACTGCTCAGTCATACCCACTGCAGTTGACCTTTAAGAACATTATCTAATTTAGGATCAAAAAGCAATATGCTTCCTTTAAATTTCTCTGTGCCTGATTATTATTATTATTACCCCAGATTGAACATTTCTCTCCCTTTGCAGCTGGAAATTTAATTGGCTGCTCTGTTCCTGTAACAACTGCTAAGAAGCTTTGCTCTTCCCTTAACTACTCTGTTATTTCTACATAGCATCAAATGCAGTTAAGTTGTGCTAAACCTGCATACTTATTTTTTACCTTATTTCAGTTCATTTAGCTTCTTAAGAAATGGATGGAGCCTTAATGTTGTTTATAAGTGTTGGTGGTTTTCTCAAACTGACAAACATTGGCATACTGGCATGTTAAAGCTTTGTTTGTAGATGATGCAGTGAAGATATGCCAACATTCATCCTTCAGCATGTTGAGGCTTACTAGATTTGTGCAAAAAATTGTGCCTTGTATATGTATTTTGTGATACTGTAGGGAAAGCTGGAACTAACAGATGAGGAAGATGACCTATTGATGCTTCACCACTGTAAGCTGTAAATACCTTTCTGAGGCACCACCTGCACATTTCCTCAGGTTCAGAATGATGTCTCCTTGCCCAAAACAGAATAGTTTCTCTTCTTGGAAGGCCAGCAACATGCCCTTTCCAGTCATCTCCTGTTCAAATTCAAATTCTGGGATGGAATCCAGGGATTCATGGTGCAATTTGGAGGCTGGCCAGTACACACATTGTGCTGCACACTTCCTTATCTGAAGAGGCAGCTAGCAAATGTTCATATAAGAACAAGCCCCTTTTTTTCTACATTCATTTGATTTTATGAGTTGCACTGCTCCTATGTCTCTGAAGCTGACTGGAAGGCCTGAGAAAGGACTATGAATAAGCCAATCAGCAATCTGTGTCCCAAATATTTACTTTGCCAACAGGAGTATTTAGGTATAGGAGCAAGTCATCTTATTAGGTGCCAAAGGACGGGATTAGTAAATTTACTAGTAAATAGGGCTGACAATCTGCCTCATGGCAAAAAAAATTCTGGGCTGACCTTATGTCTGTTACCCCTCTAGGAAAACAAATAATCATGTCCAATGAAATGAGAAGGATGATCAATATAGATACTCACTTGTTTATAAGTATATTATCAGAAATAAGGGTCTTTGTGTAGTCTGTGATCCCCGATTGGAAATAGTACATTAGCACTTAGTTTGCTGATAGTTTAAGAATGGTATATCTTAATGGCTGCTCTGTAGAATTAAGGGCAAAATATGTTAAAATGAAAACATATTTTCTCCATCATCAGATATGGGTTACTGATCTTCTTTTACAATCTCCTTTTGTATATGGGTAAATAGATGGTGGCACTGTTTATTTTCTTTCTCCTATATTTTAACACCTAGTAATTTTCTATTTCCTTATTATGTTCTACGCAACTTCTCTTCTAAAAGAAGATTTTAGAGCTTAGTAGCTCAAACGTGACAAGTGATTTTGCTTGCCTTGTATTTTTTATTTAACCAGAGGTAATGTAGAAACAGTTTTCAATAACAAGTAAAGACTTTCCCATAAAATCAAAGTCTTTTGATCACCTGAAGTTTGAACAGATAAATCTGAAAATTCTCAAAATCTCTAGCAATTCTGAGAAAATTACATTCCTGACTTTCTCATGCTTTACTTTCATTTCCCATTGCATGTCTGTTATTCTCCCTTCCTTCCTTGTACTTTTACTTCCTCATCTTACAGGATTCCTCTCTAATTATTATCTCTTCATTTGCATGGTATTTTTTTACATACTATTAGGAAATCTACATATGATTTTTCATCTGATTTAATGATCTCAAATCTGTGCTAGCAACAGTAATGCTATTTTGAAAAGGTTAATGATGAGGTATCACCACCATCTACTACATCTAGTCTGCTAGTACAGCCTGAACCCATCCCAGGTTTAGCACAGGTACCCCAGTCCCTGGGAGAAATAGAATCTGTCCAGGAACTTAGAACAAGGGAACTTGTAGAAGTGTTTATTTTGCACCATTTAGGAAAAGAGGCATAGAGGAAAAGAGGTAGATATGCAGAGTGAGTAAGCAATACACCTTTGCTTTGAAGCAATCCTGCATTTTGGTCAGCCTTGAAGCGGTCAGGCAGTTGGACTAGATGATCGTTGTAGGTTCTTTGCAATTGAAAACTATTCTATTCTATTCTATTCTATTCTATTCTATTCTATTCTATTCTATTCTATTCTATTCTATTCTATTCTAT
>WTSP01010257.1:39488-53003 GCA_025331215.1 Actenoides lindsayi
ATTCTATTCTATTCTATTCTATTCTATTCTATTCTATTCTATTCTATTCTATTCTATTCTATTCTATTCTATTCTTCAGAGCTCTGAGATGTTGCTCAGGCCAAAGGACTTTTCAGTTGTTTTGTAGGAGTAACTCTTGTAGAAGATGTATCTGCAGTTCCAGTAGTTAAACAAGAAGACTCAATCTTGCTGTCTATTCAGAAAAGCCATCCAATGGGGAAATGGAGCTGCGCTCTTTCCTTCTCAAGCTGCCTCATATCGTCTCTCAGAAGCATATCTCAGAGTGAAAATGTGACAAGAACACACTGAAGTAAGCAGTGATACACATCAAATATCCTTACAATCAAATGTGAATATCAGAATACCATACTGTGCCTTCTTCCAGTTTCCAAAGTGTCTGTTGTTAATAGTACTTTTAAATCTCAAGCATGCATGTGAGCCACCTGCAAGGAATCCGCTTTGTGTAGTAGAAGACTGTATGCTGGTAAGAGTAGCCAGTGCCTACTGGTGATGCAGGTGCTTTTTTTTTGTAGATCTTGGCCTGCATCACTGGGACAAATGGAAGTGAGACATATTTGTTTAAAATTAAAACGTAGGGCTTTTCGGAAATTTCAGTTATGTGAAATAAACCAGGAATCTGGGGATCTTGTAGTAACTACTGCACTAGGCTGCAAGAAACAGCCAAAGAACTGTATGGTTGAAATACAGGCTAGGAACCTACTAAATTTAATGGTACATTTAATCATTTCCATACCAGATGTAAATGTGATATCAGTAACATGTTTTGATATTTAACTATGTACTTACTAAAAAGAAAAGCAAATGAGAGAATAAAAATTTAATCTGTGACAGAAATATTTTAGTTTTCTGAAACTGGTTCAGATAACTGAACATACAGGAAAGATTATCTGATTGGATACTGAAGAATCAACTGTGTAGTTCTGTGAAAACAGAAATTTCTTGGGAATTAATTAGGTAAACGGAAGTTAAAACCTTATTATACATAGAAGATAAAATCCTTATTTGAATGCAAATACATTTTTTCTATGCAAGTAATGTATAAGGGTATGATTTTGTATCCTTTTACTATATCAGAGACAGATTACTTCCTGGATATGTCATACAGAAAGAACAAAAGAACCTAAAAAAGTGTGAAAATAAAACCAGGCAATGTATGAACAGAGTCTCAACTATGTCAACGGACAGATTTTAATCTGAACGCAAAATTTGTCACTTTAAAACTTTAGCAATTATACCTCTTATAATTGTACCAGTTCACCTGAAAAGGGGATGAAAGTGGGGTGCAAGAAAGAAGGGAAAAAAATTCAGTTGAGAAATAAGTGCTTTAGACAGTTACAGTGTTGTGCCATAGCAGCATTTATCTGCAGTAGCTTACAAAAACATTTTCCTGAATTGAGCCCACAGACAATAGTGAGTATGGTTCTCTTTCAAAATTTGCTTTGGAAATAAATTTAACCTGTATGTCCAAAAGGTGACATATATGTCACTCCTACATCTATGAATCTCAGGAGGATTTCTACTTCTTGTCATGGAAATACACGCTCCAGGTGTGGCCTCACCAGTGCTGAGTAGAGGGAAGTATCCCCTCCCTTGATCTGCTGGCAGGGCTGGCCCGTAGTATCTACTGGTGCTTGGGATTGTTTCTCCTCAAGTGCAGGTCTTTGCACTTCCCCTTGCTGAACTTCATGAACTCCTCTCAGCCCATTTCTCCAGACTGTCAAGGTCCCTCTGGGTAGCAACACAACCCTATGTCATATCAGACACTGTTCCCAGTTTTGTGCCACCTGCAAACTTGCTGAGGGTACACTCTACCTCATCATTTAAACCACTAATGAAGACGTTGAACAGGACTGGACTACTGGGTTGACCCCTGGGGTACATTGCTAATTACTGGCTCCAAATAGACTTCATGACACCACTCTCTGGGCCAGGCTATTCATCCAGTTTTCTATCCATCTCACTGTCTGTTTATCCAGCCCATACATCAACATCTTGCTTATGACAAATATATGGAAGACAATGTCAAAGGCCTTCCTGAAGTCTTGGTCAACAAAATCCACTGCTCTTCCCTTATCTACCAGGACAATCATTTCACTGTACAAGTTTATCACGTTGGTCAAACATGACTCCTCCTTGGTGAAGCCGTGCTGACTACTTGTGATTATTTCTACTTCTGGCTATGGAGGTATTGAGTGTTTTACATTTGTTCAAATTCAGGTTGGATGGATCTCTGAACAACTTGATCTAGTTAAATATGTCCATGCCCACTGCAGAAGAGGTGGACTGTATGATTTTTAAAAGTCCCTTCCAATCCAAAGCATTCTATCATTCTATGATACTATGATAAGTAGGGAACAAATAAAGTTCCTGTAGAGTTGGTGATTAAATTTCAATTTTGAGACAGTAACTTATAGAGAGGAAGAACAGAAGTTCTGGAGGCACTGTTCTCAGTTGGCTCTCATGTTCCTGGTCTTCCAGAGGGAAAGTGCACAAAATCTGCAAAAAGAAGAGAAAATTCTGTACTGACCAACACGGAGGCAACTCCACTGATGTTGCTGTAATCATCCCCAAAGTACATCACAACAACTTTAATTAAGGAAAATTATATCAGCACCTCCATGTGCACAGTTACGTAGAAATTCACAAAAATGGACAACAAATGCCTTAATGAGGACATGCAGTTAAAAACCATATTTTTCTTCTTTCCTTTAGTGTTTCAAGTTTCCATTAAGGTTTACCAAAATAATGACATAACAACATGCAAGAAACAGATGACAAGCTGTAATTTCCCCAGTGATGCACAGAATAATTTATAGTCAGAAAGCAGGTTTCTTAAGGAAAAGGCTTTTCAAACTTTGGTGCAGCCAAAGCAACTGCATGGCTTAAGAAATAAAGTTTCAGGTGAAACCTCAAACTTAAACCTGTGAAAGTTCAAGTATGCATTTCAACACATAGTCAAGCTATATACACCGATACTGTATCTTTAAGCATGAAGCAGGAAAATGAAGATAATTTGTCATGATGAAAAGGAATTTCAGTAAAGAATGGTATAGTTGTCTTTTGTGTGACTAGGACATAACAGCTCAGTGAAAATCTCTGCTTTGGATAAAGCAACATTCTCAAAGGCAAAAAAAAAAAATGTTAGTATGAAGTTAAAATGATGCAAACATAATATATCTTTTACCATACTCATGTTAGTATGCAATAGCACCGTAAATATTGTAATGACAGTATAATTTACCCATGCTTAGCACATTGGGGACTTTTTGGTTTCACCCTGGATAAAAAGAGCATTAGTAGTTCCATTAAGTATTACTTAAAAAGGAAGTTATTGATTTATCTCTCTAACTTTCCAGAGCCAACAGCTGATGTTCCCTAGATTTTTCTATTTCATGTGTGGTTGTTATAAATTGTAGCATCCTCAAAGACAGGACTTTGGACTAGCTGCATAACTTCTTTGATACCATGAAGTTGGCACATCAAAACCTGCAAAGCTAAGGAAATTTAAAATATGCAAATCTGATTGTTTTTTTTCTGAACTCATAGGAGATCTTGGCAGAAAATGTAGATCTTACCAGCAGTTACTATTTCTCCCAATAAAGACTATTGCATATCTTCCTCAAAACAATTGACACTTACTATTTTGGAGAAACAGTAAATAAAACCTATGGTCTTTCATCTATCCAGTAATGTGAAAAAGCTCTTTTCAGATGAAAGCATGGAACACAGCTCTTCCACTATTTTATTCATCACAGAATAATGAAAAACAACATTTTTGCTTTGCTAGCAATACTTTTTCTACTGTGGCACAGATAGAATATATGGATCTTGCTATTTTCTTTTGCAAAATGACATATAAAAAAAAAAAAGAAAAAGTCAATGTTAAAATGTTGACATTTTAAAGCTCTTAGTTTCCAGGGTCTTGAAATTAACATTATTTACTCTGTTGGTTGTTTTTTTTTTCTGGACTTTTATTTAAAGATAGATAGATTAAAATGGTTTAAAAATAGCAATCATACTATTGTTCTATTGAAGGTCCAGTTTTTGATACATAGATTTTTTTTCAGGCTTGTAAAGTAGCATTTGGAAAAAAATAAGCAAAAGCCCAAATTTTAATAAGATGTCTCAATATTTCATGGATAGCTTTTTTAGCTTTAAGGTAAAATTCCATCAGAATTCCATGCAATTGACAAAAGTGCAGTTTTCCAAAAATGCATATTTAAAAAAGTAGAAAAAAGTAGAAAGAGATTGACATATATATGCAAAAACTCTGCAGAGCTGAAGAAAATCACTTACTTCCTTTCCTTCTGGATACAAGAATTTGAAATGCACAGGGAAATTCTCATCAGAGAGAAGCATGGTAATGACACTGGATGCATCGAATGTGGTGTGTTCCCACTGCAAGTGACACTGCCCCTTGCCTGCAGAGGGACTGGCTTTACTGGCAATGCAGCATGGAAGTGTGATCTCACTGCATGTCACTTAAGGTGGTTGGACTTCCTGTGCATATGCAAAATTGCAGAGTCAAATCAATGATGCACATGGGAGGCCTGTACTTTTAGATAACACTATAAGATCTACTTGAATTGAAGCTTTAGCACATTTTTGTTATTCTTCCTCATGTCAAACATGCCTCCAGCTCAGGGACTATTCCCAACAAATTAACAAAGAAGAGAATAACAAGTGGATACAACAGGCCTTTCTGTCTAAATCTATATTGTGATACTGAGGTATAAGTCCACCATGAGCTTGTAAAAGAGAAACCAAAGCAAGATGTAAGAAATTAAATCTTAAATTTTTTTTGTAAGATCTTAAAGAAGAACCTATTATCAGCTCTATAAGTTCCACCTAATTCTGGTTTACAGCATATTCAAAATTTCTTAAGACTATTCTAGGGAGAACTTTGACTTAGCTTACCTCTACTAAGTAACATTTGGCATCAAAATATAGTCCCAATATTTCTTTGCAAGTGCTCTGGAGAGCAGGAAGGCAAAGAAACAATCCCTGAGACTTTTAGATTATATTTTTTTTTTCCCTTGTATGAGGAAGAGATGTTCCAAATTGCAAGCATTTCCTTGAAGCTGCTGCTCTTGTACTCTCAGTTTTCTTGGGGAGAAGCAAATTATCTTTCCCAAGGAAAATTAAGTCAGTGTTAGCAACATAGCTTTCATAAAAGAAGATAGGTGGACAGGTATTCTATAAAGAATGTAAACACTTTCTGGTACAGCAAGGTGCTCTAGTAGGCAGCCCACCTGGGATCTCAGATCTTTTCAACATGTCTAGAAAAAGAGGCAAATGCAAATAGTGAAAGTCATGGATGCCTGATACGGAGGCTATAAGTATAGTACCAAACTAAATAGCAGAGCGGCTGTTCTCTGGAACTGCTGCCAAATAGCATTTCTGACCATGTTACCTTGTTTTTACCGAATAAACTATTTTTAACCTCCAGAATAGTGTCAGCATATTAGCTGCATTTTGGAAACAGTGCCTGGTCTCTTCCAGCTATGGAACAGCGCTCAAGAGTTTCTTGGGACAGTGCTTGTCAGTCTGGGCTAGAGCATTCCAGGATCCACCTGGGCAGTTCAACAGTAATATATAAATAATTATGTTCCAGTGGCTGATCATGTTTCTTGGCATTGTTCAGCTTATCAAGACTGACATATCTTGGGAGTTTAACCTGCAGTAAAGAAATAAATTGTAAGATAAACTGAAAGTTTTCATAGTGGATTTGTATATCTCATAGCAAGCCCTTTTTCTGAATGGGTGGTTAGATTGGAAAGCATAAATACAAGTCCTGTGAAAGGTGTTTCTGAAACAGGAAAAAAAAAAAAAAAAAATTAACTTTTTTTTACAGAAATAAAAAAAAAAAAAAAAAAAAGAAAAAAAGTTATGTTTTATAGAATTTTTTTTTTTTTTTTTTTTTTTTTTTTTCCTATCATGGAGGCACTAAAATAGTAAAGATTTACTTTAAAAAAGATCTAAGAAAATTTTGCCTATCTCTCCTCTGAAATGTGATATCCCGCAAATCGGAATGTGAAAGTCCTGTTTTCTTTAGGTTCTTCAATGTTTCTTAGTTAATTCACCCAAATGCTTTCTTCTGTTGTGGTTAATAGAAGATTCAACAATCTGTAAAACAAATAGCTAAAGGTCATATGCTAAAACATTTATCATAATTAAAATCAGCACACTCTTGGTCTTTTCTTTTAGAAATACAACCTGTGTTTCTAGACTATTTGCTATCTCTGCTGTTGCTGCTTTCTTTTTTGTTATCTACAAGCTGAAGTCATTACCTGTAATTTAAGAGCAATTAATATTTATTAAAATATAGTTATGGAAACAATTTTCTTCCTTCCAATGCAATCTTTGTTAAACTAAACCAAATGAAGAAATACATACAAAATAAACAAACTGATGAAGAATATTTGCTTTACCAAACATGACAGCATCCAAAGACAAGAACTTGCTGCCACTACTACGTTGGATACCTTCATCCCTGCTGATAAAGAGAATCATCTCACTCTCTATTTGCTTTCTTTCTTAAAAAAGTAACCAAATCCCTTCTTTGATCTTGGAATGCTTCCCTGCTGAGCTGGGATTGATCTTTAAGAAGCCCTAGTTTTAACTCTTTGCAACTTTGTGCCTACGTATATTCTGAAGTAAGGGACTGGACAGGTCATTTATTGCAATTGGATAGATATCTCTGGGAAGATTTAGCTTGGAGATTGTGTTTTCAGGATCAAAACAAACCAACAGAAAAGATTTCCCTTTCTCTACCTTCTTCTGCGTTTTTCATTGCTATACCACTCAATGATCACAGTTTCCAAAACAGGAACATGCTGCTGGAAATGGATCTCATTTGTCACTGAATCACTTGCATCTTCTGATTGATAGTCTAAATTTCCTTTGAATTTCTGGCCTGCATTTTCTCATGGCCAGTTTATACCTAGTTGCTTTCCTATAAGCTATTGTCTTTTAGCTTAGGTAGATCTTCTCTGTCTTTACTGTTGTCCTTTCTCATAGACTCCATCTTTAGCTAAAAAGTCAAAACCTTTTCACTGAGGTTTTCAAGACTTGGTTAAATAGTGCTACAGCAGACAAATGTAGTGTTGGTATTTTGATGAGAAGACTGAAATAGGTGACCTCCAGAGGTTCAATTCCAGTCCACATTTCTGTGATTTTTGCCTAGGAAAAAAAGACTGAATTTATGTCAGGCTACGGAATCTGTTTCTTTCTATCTCACCTACTAAAATTAAATGAAAGGTTGCATCTAAAGTGAGAAAAGGAACAAATTTCTCTTAGGTTTAGATATCACAATTGAATTCTACAAATCCTTTACTTGACCTCTTACTAATTAGTACAGGGTGCAGAAGATAAGAACAGTACTAAATGAAACAAAGTTTCTACTTTAAGCATCTATGAAAACCAGAATGGTGTCTTGATTTCAAATATGTAATTAAAAAAACACCAAACCCAAACCTGTTATTCCTGGTTAAAAAACAAAACAAAGCAACAACAACAAAAACAGCAGAGAATATAAAATTCTTTATTTTGAGATTTCACGATAGTTTAGCAATTTAACTAGTTGAAATTGTAGGTTGAAGATCAACACTGAATTCTTACTGGAAAGGTACTTTCTTTGAAAAATGTTCAAAACCTGGGTAAACACTTATGCCAGTATCCTACTTCATACTGAATGAAGGAAATCATGACAGAGATGAACCACATTGGTGAGAGGAAATGTAAAGGTTGGTGGATTCCCCCACTTGCAAATGTCACTTGTGACACAGTAAAGTTTACCTCTATAAATGTTAGTGAAAAATGAAGAAGTCTTTCCCAAGCAGGTTCATTTAAACACCCAGGACTCTTAGTATTATCCAAGAAGCTTGAGTCATTACAGAGATGTTATCTAAAAATGAAACAGGAAAGAAAAAAAAGAACAAAACTTCTTCCTCAGAACTTTACTTTTCAGGATTTTTTCAAGAAGTATCCCTAAAGATTATAAATAACTTATTAGAAATTGTTAAACATATTATTAAAGCTTAATTGTACCCTGGCTTTACAGAGTAGTTGAATAAATAGTTTGGCATTGTACTTGCAACATCTGTGCATTGGAATATTTTGTGCACTAGTAAATTTTTTAGTAGCATGCTACAGTTCAGAAGGGTCTGGAAGGTGGAGTTACTTGAATTTTCCTGCAGGAAACTTACTTTTTTCACAACCACAGACAGAATCCTGTCTGCTAACTCCTATCAAATCCACTGAGCAGGAGTTGCTGTGGTTGACATTGGTTGTCTCCTTCAGACACCATTTGCAAGTAATAATTAAGAGTTGTCACTAGTTCTGTAGACCTACCACAGTGTAAGGTTTCCTTTAACCCTTTTGTCCACTATTTCTACTCAACTGTATTGTTTCTGTAGTCCTTGTTCACATCTTCATCTTTGATTTGGCTCTTTTTTTTTACTGAATGACCTTCTACATGGCTCAGAACAGTTCAGGTAAAGTGGCAAAGAAACAACAATTTCTGAAACATCAAAGCATATTCCATGCTTCTGCAATGTAAATTCAGCAAAATCTTTGTCATAATGCAATCCTCCTATTTTATAAATAGGTTCCTTTGAATCCTTTGTTATAATTTAACATGCTTGCAGAATTCCTTCTTATCCGAGTAACTGTTTTCATACAGATATAAATTGCTTTCCATCTTTGCTTGCTTTTATTAGAATACTGTAGCTGACTTTTGCTCCTCAGGCAATACACTTAAAGGCTGCAGGATTACCTGTATGGATTTTTATTTTTTTTCACTAGGTCTCTGTATTTCAGTTTATATTGTTATTTAGGGTGGTTGTGAAATGCCTGTAAATCTTGTGTAGGATTAATAAGTTTGCATTTACTGTTATGAAAGATAAATCCAGGATTTGAAGGGAAATGTAAACAAAACCTGAGTGGTATTCTTGGCGCAATTATAAACCTTGGTCTTGGACAGCTTGTGAAACTACTCATATGCTTGAAATTAGATGTGCACTTAGCACAAAGTCAGGGCAGAAATGCATAATTAACCATGGTAGAAAACAGCAAAATTATAAGAAATCTACAGGTGTACCACATTGTAATAGTAAACAAAAGAGTAATATGAGATGAATACTATCCCTTATAAGAATTCTTGTATCTGAAACCAAATATCAAAGTGTCCTAAGGCTTTCATATTAAGCTATGTATGAAAATGTTCTTACATACTTGCATATTAAAAATCTTTCTTTGTCTAGCCAAACATATTCATCAGTCATCACTTTCTTTTCAAAGGAATGACTGCTAGTTGGGAGAACTGAAAACTCTCACCCATTCACATATGTTGAGTACATTATATATTTTATTTCAGGGACTTGCTGAGAATTTATTGTATCTCTGAAAAGAGACAGATTGACTTTTCCTTGCAAAACCTAGAGGTAGGCACTACAAACATCTCTCAAAAAGGTCAATGCAATTGCAATGATACATGAGAGGAGCAACATAACTGTTGTTTGTGAAGGAATCAGAGATCCAGCAGCATTCAGGATTAAACACTCTTGCTATCAAATGAAAATCAACACCAAATACAGCAATGTTGTTTTAAATAGTAAATAACAGGAGGCAAAAGGACTCATGTGGAGCCTTCTAAAAGGAAGATTTCTAGGCAATTTTTTTCTATTTTTTTGTATATCTAATATCTTCAGAAAAGTATGCAAAATTTCAGTTTGTGTGCATAGTTTCCTTTAATGTCAGTAGGAGGGCAGAACATGTGTCAGCGGAGCAACTCCCAGTGTTCCTGAGGATAGCTGGAATGCTGCCATTAGTCCCAAGAGGAATCAAGATTCAGACCAAGGCACTCAAACAAAAACAGCAACAAAACCTCCCAAACTGATCTGTATGCATTTACATATTCTTCATTTTTTTTCAGGTCACAGATATTTGGTTATAAAAGGAACTACAATGTTGTCAATATGCATGTCTCCAGAGACTTTGTCATTATATTTTCTGTGTTCAATCACCACTAAATTCGAATATACAAATCATTTTTAAAGAGAACACACTAAATTCTGCAATATTCAGAGCACTCTTTCTACAGTTGATGGAAAAGGAGTTCTCCAGAGGCCGTTGTTCTGTCCCAAGAGTATGCTTGCAATAAGTAAGGTGATCTGCACTTCAGATGCGACTGGTGTCAGAATGTGGCGGGTGGTAAGCTTAGTTTAGTTGTGAAATGGTTACTGGGATAAAGCAAAATAATTTTAAAAATTCATCTACTTCACTGAATATTGATGCAGAGTATACATCAGGTGTATGTTAATATGATATGATTTCAATATAATTTCTTTAGATCTAGACAAGTGCTAGTCACAAGCAAGTGCCTTCTTTCTGACATGCTCTGATATTAATTTTACTTCATGTCCTGACTGCAGGTTCAAGAAAATCCCACATTCATTCCACGCACTTTATCACTGGATTGTGTGTGATGTAAAAATCCTATGCAAAATGAATGTACTAGGAAGAAAAGGCTTAGCAAGAGGTCTGAAGTAGTACCTGAACCACTTAGTGGATATGACCTCATTACCCTTCCTAAGCAGAGGAATATTTTAATCCTGATTCATAAATGAAGAATTAAGAGAGAGAAAAAGAAAATGTTTGGATCAAAAGTAGTCAGTAATCTTTCACAGGCGACTGGACAGGCGACTGGACACCTAATTTTTGAAGGTTTAGTTCTGTGCCAGTTTTACTTGTAAGTGTAGTAGTTGTTACTAGAATATGGAAAATCTCATGGACTACAACTTCTTGTGAGAACTACCTATCCTAGAAAGTCTGTGGTATGACTTAGTTGTTGGACATCACCATTATTTTCTTCCCTGTGTAAAGGCTTCAAGCTGATATCTCTGCTGCTTTTTTTTTTCCTTTCCATTCTCTCCGCTTTCTGTTTATATAGAGAGACTCTCTTAGCTTATTTTTCATTCTGCCCAATCTCTGCTCCAATTTCACCCTATTTTTCATTATTAATTTTCCTTCCCATTATCCTATCTTTTCCCGCAGGTGAAATGAATGAATACATAAAATAAAAGCTCTATAGCTCTCAATTTTGAACCAACATCTCAGTAACTTTCAAATTATCGCAGGAAAAATGAAGATGCCTGTCCTTAGTTGTAATTCATTATTCTCCCAGGCATTTGGTGCAAGATATTAAATGAGATCTTTTCAATGAATCAACCAGTTTCACTTTTGTATATGGCAAATCATTCCCAGAATAAGGACTAATACCAGTCACTAATCAACTATCAGCTCATTGATGTTTTCATTTATGTGAATTAGCATAACAAAGATGAAAAATAACAGCCACTAAATTTGTGGTAAAAGTCGCTATCATTGCTAAGTATGAAATAGAAGCTGCACAAAAGGGATACATGACAGTATTTAACAGTATAAAACTGTGTTGTATAACATTTTGTCTGTCACACATCGTATGTTTTATCACTTAATGCTGGTGATAAATTGTGCAGCAGAACCTTCCCCTTTAATAATAAAGGTATACAGAGCGTAATTCATTTACATATATGCTGAAGAGTCTGAGCTTATTGATAAACTTACTTCAGATCTAGCCTTCACATTGCATAGGTAAGTGTAGACTACAGGGCTCAATGTAGACTTCTGACTCAGTGCAGGTCTATATACTAATATTCTTCAAAAGCCATAACATGGGTCAAAAACTCCAGAAAATTAAATTTCTGTTTCTCATGATAGTACTGTGAAGGCACAACGCTGCTTCATTTTTCAGAGTAGTCAAGATCAAGCTGCTTAGATGATATCAGGCTCTAGGCAAAAAAGTAAGTCTCCCGTGAGGGTATTAATGATGTTTGCAAATAAAAGCTAGAAAAGGACCAGAACTTGTGGTGAATTCTCCTTCACAGAGAATTATTATATATACTCTAAGCATATTCAAATTTAGTATATGTAGTAGCCACAAGGGTAGTTAGTATATGTCACAGCTGTTGACAGTTGGACTGGGTGATCATTGCAGGTCCCTTCCAACTGAGGAAGTTCTATTCTATTTCTATTATTTCTATTTCTATATTTCTATTATTTCTATTTCTGTTCTATCAGATTTTCGGGATGCAAATACTGTGATCCATATGGCGGGCCATACTTCCCAGCTGTGAGGGCAGAATCACATCCTGAGGTTCTGCAAACCACTGGAGACAGGAATATGGCACATCTTGTTCTAAGGGACTGTAGCTGTGTGATTGAGAAACACTACTGGGAACACTCACACTGCTAGGGAAGGGTTCATGCTCAGGGGCTAAGTTTTATTCTTGCAAAGCGGTGGCTGCTCCTCTGCAATTGGTAGAGGTCTGTCAGCATTTCTATGACAAACAGGGATTCTGGTATTAGGCTTAAGCAGATTTGGGCTTTTAACTGCTTCCTGACTAAGAAAGGCAGAAAAAATGCTACAAATGAAAGGAAGTGCAATTGCAATATGTTTATTAACTCACATAGTACTGCTGTCATTTCCTTCATGAAAAATGTTGAACAGAACACAATACATCTAGGATTTCTCAGTTTTGTCCCATTTCTGAAAGAAATGAAATTACCTTAATGTTTTTCTAATGTACTGATACTAGTAGTTCTAGAGGTTTTGCTTGTTTTGCATTGATTTTCTCTAATTATTCTTTCTCCAAGGATACCTTTCTTTACTTGGCAGTATAGATATTAAGAACTGCTATTCAAGACACTGAGAAGAATAAAAGTCTACAGTTTGCCTGTGTTCAAGTCCTGCCATCTTGAATTACAGTAGTCTTCAAGAAAGCTGGTAACAAGCATTTTGTAATAAAAAAATAAAGACGTCGTATCTGCAGAGTTTCATGCAATTAAATTATGAAAATACTTCACAACTGTCCTTCTGTTGAATTTTATTGTCCAAAGAATATGTTTTCTTACACTTATATCAGAAATGTTCAGTCAGGACCTCTAGTTTCAAACCATAATTTTCAGTCTTGCTACCAGTTAGCTGACCAGGATAAAAGCTTGTAGGTCCAGGGTTGTGTGGTCAGCTAAAGGCTGAGGAATGACAAGAAATGACACTTCTGGACATCATGACATCACAGGCAGAGCAAGCGTTGCCCTGCAACAAAGCTTTTGCATTGCTGAATTAGAGATTTTTAAGATTATCTGAAGTCTTTCTGTTGACTGTGTAAAACCAGTCTGAAGCAACTTGACAAAATTTACAGAGATGTTTAGCTTCTCTGAAGGTCCTGAAGGTACAGAAGAAAGCCATGAGATTCTCTATTTGAGTGAAATAAAATCTGAATTTTTTTATTTTTTACTGTTTTTTTCACGTGTTTTATATCCTGTAGTTTACAGTTTGTTTTGTCTCCCCTGGGAAGAAGTATCCCTTTTTTTTTTTTTTTTTTTCCCTTTTCTTTTCTTTTTCTTTTTTTCTTTTCTTTTCTTTTCTTTTCTTTTCTTTTCTTTTCTTTT